>JARHVA010001430.1:1752500-1847500 GCA_037957365.1 Torreya grandis | reverse complement strand
ATTCTAACAAATAAATTGTAATAAGATAGTCAAACAATTTACCTAAATAATTTTATAACACAGTTGAAACTTGTATAGGAATAATCATTAGGAATATACTAAATTTAAGGTTTGCATATGATTTTTTTAAGTTGTGGAATTATCATACAATCATTAAATAAATTTTAGCTTTTTTAATAGAGTTTTTTTAGGGCCATTTTCAGAGGTACCTTGCGAAAATAAATAAAATCTTTTATTTTTAGCCTCGAAGAAAATTTGAACTTAACGTAGTTAAAGTACCAAGGAATGATATTTTCAAATATGAAGTTGTAAGTTATTATATCTTTAAATTATCATTAAAATAATAAAATAAATTATCATAGCTTTAAATTATCATTAAAAGAATAAAATAAATTTTATTGTAAAATTTATTATTTTTCCTATGGTGATTTTGTAACCAGTTTATTTAGAATTTTACACTGTAAGTTTTTGAGGTAATTAAAGTCACCTTGGAATGGTTGATTAAATCATGTTTTTTCTCATTATAAAAATATTTTGTTATATTAAACATAATATTTATAGATTAGATGATTGGTTTTCATGAAAAGAAAATTTTATCTTCTTATATCAAATTTAAATTAAAGGTACTTTTGTACATTATTATTAAAGTGAAAATTTGTGTGTTATGTCTTGTTTGGCAGGGTCTTTTGTCACAATGGTTGTTTTAATGTTGTTTAGTGTTTATAATTTGATTTTTGACTACTCCAAACTATTTTGTGTCATTTTTGTGCTTGTTGCTTTAGTTTGAATTTCAGGCCACAATTGCAAATGTTTGAGTCTGACCTCAATTGCCAATAAGTGGACTTAGGATAGGGCCCACTTGAAGTTGTTTTGGTTTGTACCCTTGAAACAAGTCTTGGTTTTCGTATTTTAGCTTAGATTTGTGTATGCATATACTTTCCATATGTAGTTACTTATAATTCTTAGCAGTGTTTAGATGCACTTGGGCCAACTAGTGGCTACATTGATACCCACAAAGAACAACAATGTTACACTTGGTCATGTAGTTGATTGGTGAAGGCTAATTATATTCACATCTAGACTAACACTCATTTAAAATTGTGTGAACTGCAACTAGTCCTAATACTATAGATATGTAGGTAGTTTAGAGAGTGGACATGAGTTTAGCGTACTAACCCTTAGAATGCCCCTTTTTGTGGGTGTTATCAACTAACTTGAGAATGTTCTTGGAGAACATGCTTATAACACTAACCCTTAGGATGCCTTTCTAGTGTGGATAATTGACAACTAACCTTAGGGTATTCTTCGAACATGTGCTTAAGTATCTAACCTTAGAGCACTTTAGTGTAAATATTTTAGCATTATTCTTCACGCATGTGTTCCTTACTAGTTTTATCCACGTGGTTTAATTAGTGGTTTAGCTATTGTGAGATAGTGACCCTCACTAATCATTGGTTTTTGAGCTTATTTTATCCCATCTTAACTTTAGACACCATTAGTGACCCACTCAGGAGATAAAAAAATTTTAAGTAGCGTAATTTAGATATTACTAAGACAGTCACCTTGTTAGAAAAAGATAATATAGGCTCCTTGTCATACTTGAATCACATTTGTGTCATTGTGTGGGAATGTATGGGTAAGCACAAACACCTTGTGACATTTTTAGGTTGTAATTTAGGACCTTTGAATGTGTTGTCCTTTTGAATAGGTGATGAAATCTTAGTAACTCACTTGTGTGGCATATCAAATCCCTTATTGGCTCAAATCACCAACCCTTTCTCAATAATGGCATCTTTAGGAGGAGTCCATCATAAGTGTAAGGATAACTACGTCAAACCTTGATTCTATAGAATGGATATGTAGGCTACCTAAGTTACGGTGGGGGCATCAAGTCTAGGTTCTTAGGCTAGGTTAGGGTTGTTATTTTCATCCTTCATGTTGGGATTACATGGTATTTATTGGTTTAACTTAATTTGTTATATTAGTTAAACAAAATTTATGTTTGAACATCAAGTGGTTGTTGTCAACCATTTTAATTTTAATTTTATTGTATTCTTTGTCTCGCATACCTTGATATTAGAGTTGAATAGGGTTAGTCAAGACTTTCCCATTGATAAGTCTTAAAGTGGTAATCCTATGTTAAGTGATTATTATTTTGGCTCACTTTGTTTCCCTTGAATTTTCAATCAAGTTATGTGTGAATAATATTATGATCCTTTCAATTAAAAAATTATAATTAAATATTTTTTATTAAGGTGACTCAACACTCTTCATAATCAAAGTATCACTAATTAATTTTGGTGTCACATTGATTTTAACCTCTTACGATTTTATTATAATATTAGAGAGGCCTCATGGTGGCAATCAACTATATTAAATAAATTTTGTTATAATTGTGTGTATCACACTTCAATTATGTATTAACCGAATCACAAAAAATAAACATCAAATAACCATAGTGAATAAATAAACATCAATAAAATAAGATAACAAAAAAATGACATGGGTTTTGGGGTAAACTTTTTGGACATGACATGATGTGATTTTGTTGTGTGATATAATAAAATCCTCCATAAAATTATTAATAGTACTATTGATGAAATACATTCCTCTATTACTAACCAACTTCATAGGACTTCCAAATCTAGTTATAATATTTTCATATATAAATTTGATTGTGTCTTTAGCACTGTAACTCGGTGTTACAATAGCTTCTATCCATTTAGTGAAGTAATCTATCACATTAATTATGTACCTTACATGATTACATTTAATGGAAAAATTTATTGGGCCTATAAAGTAAATTTTCCACTGTTCAAAAGGTTCCTCAACTAATATTGGGTTTAAGGGAATTTCATCTCTATGATTAGACCTTCCCATCATTTGACTAATGTCGTAGTCTTTTGTTACTTGGTGTGCATCCTAAAATAGAGTATGCCACCATATGCCACTTTGAAATATCTTCCTTTTAGTGGATTCCCTTATGAAATGTCAACCTATGATTCCCTAGTATGCCTTCTGAATAAGTTATGGTTGTTCATGCTCCAAAGCTACTCTTTGTAGTACATCATATTTTCCCATTTTGTATAGAAGGCCATTAATGTTGCTAAATGGAATGGCACTTGTGATCAACTACTTTTTATCTCTTTCCACATAATGCATAGGAAAAATTCCTTGTTCCAAAAAATTATCTATGTCTTCCATGTTTTCTAGAATTGTAAAGACTTGAAATATATGGGCATCCATGATTCATCTTAGAGTTCTTTAGGTTCCTCTCCATTATTATTTAGTGTAAGTGGTCTGGTCCCACATTTTCTCTATTAGGATTCACATTGATTTTGAGTTGAAATTATTGGAATAACATTAAACACCAAGATATCTTCTCTCCTAACATGGTCTTATTTACTAGATATTAGAGAGATTGGTGATCAATAAAAAAATAAATGGCATTGCTAGAAGGTCGTGTTCAAACTTCTAAAGTGTGAACACCATTACTAGAGCTTCTCATTTTTTAGTTGTGTAATTTTTACTACAAAAGAGATTTTTTAGATTGTGAAATTAATGGTATGGTCCAAAACTTTATCTCCTAATTGTGCTAGAACAATTCCTAATGTAGTTCCTGAGATGTCTACATGAACATGAAAATGGTTTGATCCAATTAGGAAAAAACAAAATGGAAATGATTACTAGCCTCTACTTTAGATTCATATATGTTATTTGGAATTCATTAGTCCATTAAAATTTGGTGTATTTTCACAAAAAAATCCATGGGGGAAGATATAGTTGCATATCCTTTGATGAGTTTTCATGTAGTACCCTGTATGACCCAAGAATGATTACACCTCTATAGAGTTTGTAGGAGGTGGCATACTAATAATAACTATAATTTTGGCTTGATAAACAAAAATACCATTGTTTCATACTATATGACCTAATAGGACACCAAAAGGTGTAAATTAAAAGCACTTATTTAGGTTAAATTCAGTACTTAGAGCTCGATAGTGTTCCAACATTACCCACAACTTAGATAGGTACTCCTTGAATAAATTAAAAACAACCCAATCATCTAGATAAACTCTTAAGAGATCATGGATGAAGAATTTAAATGAAGTAACCACAACCATAGAGAAAATATTAGGATCATTCTTTAAGCCAAAAATAATTACCTTGTATGCAAAAGATCCCCATTCTTTTGAAAAAGTGGTTTTAGCTTGATCTTTTGCTATGATCAATATTTGATGGTAGCCATTAAACTCATCTATAAATGAATACACTTAATGTCCTACAACTAAATCTAGGACTTATATTGGAAGCATGATTACTAAGAGGGGGGGTGAATCAATCTTCAAAAACTTTCAATCAATTGCATTCACTCATCTATGAACTATGAAAGCAACACAGTGATCTAGCAATGCATTAAGAACTAGTCATATGAGCTTGAAATAAGATAACACATCACATATGTTGGAAACCCTCGTGGGGAATAAAAACCACTAAAATTAATCATGGAAAAAATATCCTATAACATAATGTATCAAATTTATTTGAGCACCAACCCAACATGGAGCACCAACCCCAAATTTATCAAGCACCCACTTGACTTTAACAAGCTCTCACTTACTAGGAGGCTAAAACCCTCTATAATTCAGCACCAAATCAATCAAATGAAACATATAATAACTAACCTAAAATTAATCTCAAAATTCCTCTTGAACAAGCACCAACTCAATCAATACCAAATTTTCAAGCTCCAACCTACAATAAAGCTTCAACTCCTTCAAGCACCAACTTAGTCAATCATACTTCTTTCCACTCAAGTCTATATCTATTCTATCTAAAATATATCCATTGTAATAAATCACTAACACCTCTATGATGTAAATCTAATAGCCTCTCAATAAACAAATATCACTCCTTCATCTCTACTCCACTTGATCTCTCTCAGAACTGCGTCTAGGCTTCTTCATTCAACTAGCCCTCATCAAGACTGTATAGGTCATATGACCTTGATATTAAACTATAGAACACCTATATGATCATCATGAAATGATTATATACTATTTTATTAGGTTTTAAAACATGTTACCCAACCTCCTTAGGCTCATTTACTTATCAATTCATTCACTTCCTCTAAGCTATTTCAAATAGGTCTAAAATGCCTTATATATATATATATATATATATATATATATATATATATATATATATATATATATATATATATCCAACCTCCTTAGGCTCATTTACTTATCAATTCATTCACTTCCTCTAAGCTATTTCAAATAGGTCTAAAATGCCTTATATATATATATATATATATATATATATATATATATATATATATATATATATATGTATACACTCATCTCTTGTTCATATTTTACTTGGTCAGCCACACATCCTTAACCTCTTAGATAGACCATATAATATATATTATGAGATCTCATAAAAATTATTAAAATTATCTTTGAGTCCCTTTTGGCCTGCCATGACTCTATTAGACCTCATTTCACTTTTAGGTCTCATGGAGACCTAATTGCATTAGGCCTTCTTATCAACACGTTACCATTTGATATATTGTAAAGTATTACACATATATATACATTAATATACCTTCAAAAAAAAATCAAATATACCTTATAAAACATCCTCTGGGATCCATAACACCTTTTAGATCCAACTTCTTCATGAAACCCCTCAATAGTACTCAGTCCTATTAGGCCTATATACACCAAAAAATATGCCTTTCAATTCTAAAGCTCAAACATACTTAATCCACTAAAAAAATATAAAAAAAAGTAAATATACATAGTATACATTACCTCAAGGTCATTACCAAATGCATTATACACTTTCACTCAGGATATAAGTCTTCAAGAACACCTCTGCAACTCACTCAAAACTGCCAGATTACCTCAAAACATAGTCATGGTGACTTAGACCTCCAACACCTGTATAGATATTTTAAATTAATTATTATGAATGTATATGATCCTATGATATCATTATATCATTATAAAATAGAAATATCATATGGTCAAAGGGCAAATATTGGTCTTACAAACCAATTTCTTGACCCTATATCACATTGTCTTATTTGAACTAAACAGGTCAACTTGTGCGTAACTTTTTCACCATATTCACTAACATTAAAAACTTATTAAAAGCATTAAAATGTCTTAAAATTCCTAAAAAACATATCTATGAACTTTATTTCATCATTCTATCATGAAAACATACTCCGATTCATCTTCTCATTACTGCCTAGATTTTTTATTGTTCATGACATTAGGTCTATCTGTGACTAGTTAACTTGGATGACAAGTTTAGAACACTTGAAGGATGAAAACATCATGTTCATGTTTTATGATTCTCTATATCCTTCTTCCATCAAATTAGCTACTTTGACCAACTCAAATTTTGATTGCTATAGTAAATTCTTCATAAACAACCCTTTTCCTATAGGGTCTTCTCACTCACCTGACAACTCAATACCACCTAGAGGTACCTGAGAGAGTCAAATATAATATAAAATAAGTTTTATAAGCATATCAATCCATTTTTATCTAATTTTATAAACATCTTCTACATTGGGTCCTTATTAGGGTTTTAGGGAGGTTTAACACAGGTTTTGGTGTTAATGATTGTTCTTAAAAGATTTCCAATCAGATCCAAAATCAATGCATGGAGATATTATCTAGGACCCTTTCCACTCTTTCCTTAACATTTCAATTTCCCATGCAGAGGTTACACATGCCAAAAAACACTTGAAAATCCCTCTCAGGTTTGTATACCTTCATTATGTGCACTCGAGAGATCTCAAAACCACTTTTCATGCCATTTAATATAAACCATGACCTCATACTTCATGATCACTCCTAAAAAAAATTAACGTACCTATATCTATGCTATCTTTCACACATTCTCCTTGAAATCCGATCCTCAGGCCTCATTAGGCTAGGCAGGGCTAAAGAGTGGTCTAGGTGTAGACCAAGATTGAAGGACCTACCTTCAAAGACTCATTTTGAAACACTTATGAGTGCATCCACACCTTATTCTCATGCTTATACAACCTCTCACATGATTTATTTCACTCATCGAATCATGTCACCAACTCAAACCTTCACCATGCCATGATTAGGCTTAAGCTTCCAAAGCACTTGACACCTTGAGCTATTCCTTCCATGTCATGACCTCAACAAAGCATGAAATAAAATAAGTAGATATAAGACATCACAACACATTCATATCACTAAACCATTATCTTTCTAATTAAAATAGTCTTTAATATCCTTATACAAACCTAAAACCACATGACCAAGATTTATATGACTAGACATCTCTCTTTCATGCACCCGAACACCTTTGACACCTTGACATATACCTTCATGAAACCATAAGACATTAGTTTCCATCAAATTATCTCTTGATTTCAAATGATCCCTTGCCTTCAAATGCATCCTATCACATGGCTCACCCTGAAACTCTTCATGTCATGACATCAATGACTTGTACAGACCTCTTCATTTACTATGCTTCTTATGCAGACATTAGTTATCTTCAAATTCTCTTTCATGACCTGTACCTTCCATGCTCATAACATTCATGACAATTTTCATGACCACACTCTTATCTCTCATGGAAACACTCTTTTAATGTTACTACCATGCTCAAGCACTTGACCAAATAGACCTTTGACATCAATTATCATTATGCCTTTACATGATGCACCCTTTTGACATTAATGACAACAACATGCCAATAAACTCCCCCTTTATTATTAATGGAAAAAACATTTATGGAAAACATACTACAATATAAAATCACTTTAAAATGATAATTTGCTAATTTGCTAAGTATCCCCCTTTTGACATTAATGACAAAGAGACACCTATAACTTTCTACCTCATGATGTAACTTCTTGGATCACACCTCTTGCAAAAAATAGGATCTTCAACATTTATTGAGTCTATAAAGCCTTTTGAACTTCCTCCCTTTCTGAGATAGTTCTCCCTTTTGGTAATAGGATCATAAAGTCTATGAAGCATCATAATAACATGCTCCCCCTAACTCCATGCATACCTTCTTCAAATGAATTCAAATACATAGGAACATTCACCTTGTCTTTGATATGACTGATATAGATCAAACTCTTGATGACTCATTAGGCCATCACATCTATTCTTATCTGACATAGATCTTCAAATGGACTCAGATACACAATATCAAGGACTTTCCTTTATGCTCCTTATTGCCAAAGATATGGATAATATCCATATTCATTTCCCTATTTTAACTTTACAAACATCCATCATAATCTCAGTCTTGGCCACATTCTTCAACCTATCTTCATATTTTTTGTATACCTTTTTTTGACATAGACCATTTATTCATTTTATCTTAAAGCTAATGAATCATATGATTAGCTCCCCCTTTGTCCTTATATCTTGTGCTCATCATAGGATTCATTAGGAATCACAGAACATTCTCAACATCCTTCAAGCATTTTTCATATACCAATCAACTACACAAACTTTCATCACACTTCTAGATCTGTTAACAACATCCAACTTGTCTTTATGGCCATATTGGTCTTATAGATCAATCCATATTCCATATGTCTCTTGACATAATCCTATGATTAGACTTTCATTCCATATCATGACTCCTCATGAACTGATCTCCAAAATCAATGACCAAAACTCTTTTCACCTTGTCATATACATACAAGATACAAAGAAAACAAATCATACCTTACAACACAAATAACCTAGAATCTTCTCAAGATGAATCCTTCTTTGACTATAACCTCATGCTTATACTGATAGAAGAGTGTCTCCATGAAGCCTAATGGAGTCACCCCTTTCCATAGGGATCTCAAAACTCCATAAACTCAAGAGATTCCCAGATCTCAAAACTAGTTTTCTGAGCCATTTTTCTATTATGAGACTGATAATCCCTCCTTAGAATCCACTTAGGCTTAACTGAAGCATTCAACTCATCCAACTTATCATCCTTCTTATTTTTGACTGCCTTGTCAATACATGCAGATAATAGGTGTTCTTGACATTCCTTCACATTTTATCCTTTCTCTATCTTAGAAAATAATCCATCTTGACCATTGGACTCAATATGATTAGTCTTTACTTTCTTTGGATTCCATACCCATGTTTGACCTTTCTCATGCACTCTAGGAGCTCCATAAACCTTGTTAAGCCTTAAGGGCCTTCTAACTCCTATAGGATAGAATCTTGCAATGTGCCCCATATTATGAAAACTATGGCAAATAACATTTATGTACTTACCTCTTGACTAATCATTCCTTCTCCCATGTTCCCATGATAACTCATTCCTTGAGACTGTTCTACAAACATTTGCGTTATGACAAAATTTATGACAAGAAAAATAATAACCATTAAAATAATTGAAATACCTCATTGTATTTGGCTACTTGTTTGGTCTCTTCATGTTGAATTTCATGTTGGTATTCTTAACTTGTTGATGATCACTATGAATCTCAGATTTGAGAGTTTCTACATAGGTATTTGAGGTCTAACTCTCATTTTTCTCTTTTTGGTCTTCCTTCAACCTAAGACCTATTTTGTCATGTGGAGGCCTTTGACTACTCAAAATATACCCAAGAACTTCAATAATCTTTTCAAATTTTTGATGTGTCTTCAACTTGATTATTGTCTAATCTAATTCTACCTTCAAGGACTCCATTTCTATTCCAAATTTAATGCATTCTTCCTCCTTAGTCTTACTACTTATAATGATAATTTCAATATGAGTTTCTAATTGTTTGATGATATCCTCATATTCATTGGTGTTGATGCTTCGTCTCTCTTCAAAGAGATTGATTTGATCCTCATAAATCTTAACCAATGATCTTAGTTTTCGATTGTTCCTTCTTTGGAACTTCAACTTCTCTAGAACACTCACCAATTATACCTCAAGATTCACTTCAACCTCTTCTTCATTTGATTCTTCATCATCCATAAGGTTGTTCCCTTTTAAGCAATCCTCATTATCTATTTCTATAGCCATGAATAAGGTTTCATTGCTATCATGATCATTGTTTTCATCATCACTATTAGATGTACTAGTGTCAATCACATCAGATGAGATACTATCTTCTTTGGTATATAAACTTCTCTTATTCTTGAATGACCCTTTTTTGTCTTCATACTTCCTAAAACCCTTTTTTCTCTTGTAAATCTTATAGATCTTCTCATCATCGTGATGATGTTCATCATGTTATTCATCATGCTAAGTTGTATCCTTGTTAGGAAATTTAGAGGCAAAGTGACTAATATTACCATAATTAAAGCATTTGAATGGAAACTTGCCCTTATACTTACCTAATCCTTTCCTTAGTTTTCTGACAAACATAACTTCTATCTTGACATCATCAATGCTATGTCAACATCATCCTTAGCTTTATTACCTTGTGACTTATTCTCATCTTTGAATGCAGCTTCCTTCTTGAAAGGTCTTTCATCACTTATTCTCATTTCATAGGTAGTCAAGATGCCATGAAGCTCATCCATCTATAATGTGTTAAGATCTTTGATCTCCTCGACTGCAGACAATTTTGAATCAAATTGATAAGTTAAGGATCTTAGTACCTTTTTTAATACTTTTGATTCTTTTAAATTATCTCCTAGGCCTCTGATGGAATTTACCACTTCATCTACTCTCAATAGATAAGATGCAATGTTTTCATCCTCCTTCATTCTCAAACTTTCAAACTACCTACAATGAGTCTATAACTTTGTCAACTTAACTTTGGTGTCTAATTCATATATGGTCTAAACAATTTCCCAAACCCTTTTGTCTATATCACAATGCATGACCTTAACAAATTATGATTTTGAAAGACCATATAGGATGGCATTCATTGCCTTAGAGTTGTTCTCACTTGCCTTCTTGCCTGTTGCATTAGTTGGTGGTGTAGAGGGTAGATTGAATCCATCAACAATAGATTACCATATGTCATAGCCTAAATACATGAGATAGGTATTCATTCTAATGTTTTAAAATTCATAGTTAGTCCCATTGAAGAGAGGATCATTATTGGTTTAGAAACCTCCTTGTGTTTGTTGACTAGACATGCTTGTGTTCCAAGAATCTCCTTCAAGCCGTTAGGCCTACTTCAAAGAACCAAGCTCTAATACAAATTTTTGGAAGCATAATGACTAAGAGTGGGGGTGGGAGTGAATCAGTATTCAAAAACTTTCAATCAATTACATTCATTCATCTATGAACTATGAAAATAACACAGTGATCTAACAATGAATTAAGAACCAATCACATAAGCATGAAACAAGATAACACATCACATATGTGGTAAAACCTCACAAATAATAAAACATGTTGGCCATTTTTAGCCCACATATAAAGATCTTGTATGGTTTGATGAAGTAGTGGATCAAAAGCATAGAAATAGATCCAACATTTGTAAATAGAGAGAATCCAAGCAAGGTTTTCTAGGGATCTAGTAGCAGTGTTCAAGGATAAGCCTACAAGCCAGAAGCTAAGTGAAAAATATTTTATTCAACTAAGTCTTTATTTGTTTTTTCTTTCAGACTTTATGGTGACTAAGTGTTTCTTTTCTTTTGGGACCCCTTTTTGGCTAAGTGTTAAGTGTTGAATTATTTCAGACAAGTTGTTTGAGACAGTTTCTAAAGGGATAATTATTTTGGATAAAATATCTGAAGCAAAAGACAAAGACCTTTTCTTTCAGGAAAATTGTTCAGGGCAATTTTTTCAAAGGGTAACTCTTCAGTAAAATGGTCCATTTAAAAAATCTGAAGGGTATTTTCCTTTAAGAAAGGTTTCTTTTCAAAAGCCCAAAGGGATTTTCCAAATGGCACTTTTCCTTTAGGAAAATTGTCTGAGACAATTTTTCCCTAAGGCAAAATGCCTTCAGACTTTTTCTCCAAAATAAAGAGCCTAAAGGAATTTTCCAAAGGGCACTTTTCCTTTGAGAAAAATATCTGAGACAATTTTTTTGAAGGCAGATTCCTTTCAGCACTTTTATCCCGAAGAAAAGGACCTTTTAAAAAAATCAAAGGAAAAAATTCTGAAGGAATTCCTTTGGAAGGAATTCTTTTGAGAAGAAGTACCAAAACAAAAAATCTGAAGGGCACTTTTCTCAGTGAAAAGGGGACTTTTTTCAAGTTTCAAACGACACTTTCAAAGCAAAGGGCCAAAATACTTTTTCTAAAGAGTCATTTCCATGCCAAAGTGTCTTATGTAGCATTTTTGAAGGGTATCTTTCAAAGAAGTGGACCTGTGCAAAAGTCTCAAAGACCTTTTTCTTTTAAAGAAGTGGCTAAAGCAAATTTATTTGAAGGGTCTTTTCCAAAAAAGCTGATGGTTCATTTCAAAAACCAAAGGACATTTACAAAAAATTTGAAAGGTACTTTCCCTTTGGAAAAGAGCATTTTCAAAGTGGTCGAAAGATATTTTTCCTTCAAAAAGGGCACTTCTCCAAAGGACTTTTCAAAATTTGAAGAGTCATTCTCAAAAGTATTAAGTTTAATTTCTTTGGGAAAAAGGTCCGTAGAAATTATTCTATCAAATTGCTCAAAAGAAAAGGCCCACAAGAAAGTGTCTGAATGAAACATGATGTTTGTGCCAATGTCAAAGTTCAAGATCATAAAATAGCCATTAGGATTCAAATATCCCATGATGGGCCCATAAATTTCAAAATCTAAACCCTTACAAGTAGTCATTTGAATTTGTATGGACTTACATTGACATAAATGGATACAGGAAAACCAATGTCCTTAGATTGGTTTTTCACCTATAGGAAAAATCTAGTCCAAGTTTCAAAATAAGAGCTAATAGGTACAATTAATAGAGAGGCCCTCATCCTTCGACATGGCCATCATCTTTGTCAAACAACTACTCAACATAGAAGTAGCATGGCTCGGCACAGATTCAAAGTTATGGGGATTTTGTCCTTATACATGCAAGACAAGTAAAATATGGTGTGGGGATGATAGGTAAATTAAGTGATTAGAAAAGGAAGCTTGAGCATTAAAGACATTTTTGGAGAACTTCTTATCTTCTAGCATGTTTGTTAATCAACAAAGTAGCTCGAGGTTATTGACAAAAAACAAAGTTTCTTTTGTATAAAATAAAATAGTGCCCTAATTGGTCAAAAATATGGTGGAACATTCATTACAGAAAGGTAGCAGATTAGCTATCATGTCTCAAATAAGATCCTCTCTTACTTTCTCTCTCCCCTTTTTCTCTCATCCTTTTCTACTATATATACAAGCTTTTGAGTCTAAAAAAAAGGGATCCCTCAACTGGTGATAGAGTTACTCTATCAAAATCGCCTTGTAAACACTCTCTTGAAGCAATAATATAAACTTTTTTGATTCTAATTTTAAGTGAAGTATACATTATTAGAGTTTAACTTGCATATTTTTGTTCCTTTTCATCATCTTTAGATTGTCTACGTATCTTTCTTTAATTCTCTTGGTTCCTTGCAGGTTGTGTGAAGTGTTAGACATTAGTGCATTTATTAAAGTGTCACAAGTTTATAGTGTCTCATACAGACCTATTTCTTGTTGTCCTTCAAATTACAAGGTTTCCCATTGACCTCCATACAAAATACTTATGCTTGTGGCCTTGAGATAGGATCAGATTAGTCTATGTCTTAGTTAGGTTCATTAGTAATTGTTAAGGTTTTCAGGCTGAAAGTGGATCATTTCATGTTTTAGTGCATCGCCATCCTTAGCTTAGATTTCCATTTCATTTTATATTTCTCTCCCTTTTCCTTAGTAATATATTTTAGTGTGGGAATTGATCCAAGATGAAGCATCTGAGGAGCTAGCCTCATTAAAAAGCCTAGAGGTTCAAACTCACTATAGGATACCCACAACCTAAGGTTGTTCCAATATTGTAATTAGGAGTGAGAGAGCCTAAAACTCTCTAATAAGGGTGAAATTATATATTACAACAAAACCCACTAAATAAAATCATGGAAAAACTATCCAATGGGAAAATATATTAAATTTAGTTGAGCACCAACCCAACATGGAACACCAACCCTAGATTTATCAAGCACCCACTTGTTAGGAGGCTACAACACCCTATGAATAATCACCATCTCAATAAAAGGATGATTATGCAAGCACCAACCTATAATTAAGATCCAACTTCCTCTAGAAAAAGCAACAACTCAATCAAGACCAATTCTTCAAGCTCCAACCTGCAAGGAAGCTTTAACTCCCTCAAACACCAACTCAGTCAATCACACTTCTTTCCACTCAAATATTTATCTATTCTATCTAAAATATATCCACTATAATAAATAAAGAACACCTCTTTGATGTAATTTTTATATCCTCTCAATAAAAAAAGATCATTCCTTCATCTCTACTTCACTTGATCTCTCTCAAAATTACCTCTAGATTTCTTCGCTCAACTAGCCCTCATCAAGACTAAATAGGTCATATAACCTTGATATTTAATTATAGAAAAACTATATGAATATCATGAAATGATTATATTCTATTTTATTATGGTTTAAAACATGTTACCCAACCTCCTCAGGCTCATTGATTTATCAATTCATTCGCTTCCTCTAAGCTATTTCAAATAGGCCTAAAATGCCTTGTATATATACTCATCTCTTGTTCATATATCACTTGGTCGACACACATAATTAACCTCTTATGTTGACCACAAAATAAAAATTAGGACATATCATAAACATGATTCAATGTTATTTGAGTCCCTTTTGGTCTGTTATGACTCTATTAAACCTCATTTCACTTTTAGGTATCATGGAGACCTAATTGCATTAGGCCTTCTTATCAACACATTACCATTTTATCTATTGGAAAGTATCACACCTATATATACATTAATATACTTTCAAAAATAAATCAAATATATCTTATCCAACATCCTCTAAGATCCGTAACAACTTTTAGATCCAACTCCTTCATGAAACCCCTCAATAATACTCAATCCTATTAGGCTTGTGTAAACCAAAAAGTCTACCTTTCAATTCTAAAGTTCAAACATAATTAATCCAATTAAAAATGATCAAAAAAGTAAATATAAATAGTATATGACCTTAGGGTCATTACCAAAACCATTATACAGTTCCACTTAGGAGATATGGCTTCAAAAACACCTCTATAACTCACTCACTCAAAACTACTAGATTACCTCAAAACATAGTCATGGTGACTTAGACCTCCAACACCTATATAGACATTTTCAATGATTTATTATGTATTTATATGATCCTATGATATCATTAGACCATTATCAAATAGAAATATCATATGGTCAAATGAAAAATATTGGTCTTACAGACCAATTTCTTAACCTTATATCACATTATCTTATCTGAACTAGACAAAACTTGTGAGCAACTTTTTCACCATATTCACTAACCTTAAAAACTTTTTACAGAATTAACATGTCTTAAAATTATTAAAAAACATATCCATGCACTTGGTTTCATCATTCTATCATGAAAACACACTCTAATTTATCTTCTCACTGCTGCCTATATTTTTCACTGTTGACACCATTAGGTTTGTCTGCAATTGGCTAACTTAGATTACCAGTTTAACATACTTTAAGGATGAAACCTATCCATAAACCATCATGGTCATGTGTCATGAGTCTCTATCTCCTTTTTCCATCAATTTAGTTACTTTGACCAAGTCAACTTTTGACTACTATAATAAATTCTTCACAAATAAGCCTTTTCCTATAGGATCTTCTTACTCACCTGAAAACTCAATACCACATGGAGGTACCTGAGAGAGTACACTATAAGATACAATAGGTTTCCTAATAATATCAATCCATTCTGAGCTAATTTGATCAACATCTTCCACATCGGGTCCTTATTAGGGTTTTAGGGAGGTTTAACATAAGTTTTGGTGTTAACAATTGTTCATAAAGGATTGCCCCTTAAATCCAAAACTAGTGCCTAGAGATCTTATCTAAGACCCTTACCCATCTCTCCTTAATAGATCAGGTTCCCATGTAGAGGTTACACATGACAACGAACACTCGAAATTCTTTCTCAGGTTTACATACCTTCATTGTGTGCACTTGAGAGACCTCAAAACCACTTTTCATGCCATTTCCTACAAACCATTACCTCATAATTCATGGTCACTCCTAAAAAAACTTTAATTACCTATATACATGATCTCTTTCACACATTTTTGTTGAAATATGATCCTCATGCCTCATTAGGCTAGGTAGGGTTAAAGAATGGTTTAGGTGCAGACCAAGATTGAATCACCTACCTTCAAAGACTCACTTTGAAAAACTTAAGAGTGCATCCACACCTTATCCTCATGTTTATCCAGCCTTCACAACCTCTCACATGCCTAATTTCACTCACCTCATCATGTTACCAACTCATACCTTCAATATGCCATGACTAAGCTTAAGCTTCCAATACACTTGACACCTTGACCTATTCCTTCCATGTCATAATCTCAACAAAACATCAAATAAGCATATATAAAACATCACAACATATTCATATCACTTAACCATTCTCTTTCAAATGACAACAATCTTTCATAACCTCATACAGACCTAAAACCACATGACTAAGATTCATATGACTAGACATCTCTCTTCCATGCACCTAAACACCTTTAAAACCTTGAAGTGTACCTTCATGAAACCATAAGACATTAGTTGCCTTAAAATTATCTCTTTCCTTAAAATTATCTCTTACCTTCAAATGTATATTATCACATGGATCACCCTGAAACTCTTCATGTCATGAAATTAATGACTTGTATAAACCTCTCCATACACTATGCTTCCAATGCAAACATTAGTTTTCTTAAAATTCTCTTCCATGACCTTTACCTTTGTAAGATTTGGCTAAAAATCCACCCAAGAATAAAAATGAGTGAAAGGAAATCATAGCAAGGAAACCAAAATTGATAGAATAAATTATATTCCATTCAACAGGAATGCTAATATAAAGCCTTCACATGCTTTTCTATATGTTTCTATATCTAAAATGAGAGCAAGAGGTGAGTATATATAGGATATACCACTTAAGAGACTAAAATCACATGAAATGTGGGATAAAAGATTAAAAACCTCAAAGTAAGCTTAAGTAAGTGTGAAAAGGTCTAAGTCACGCAACCAATTAGGGGAATAACCCTTTTCACACAAAAAGTGAGAAAAAGACCCTAAAAGGGTACCAGACATGAAGAGAAACATTTTACAATAACACCCCCCCCCCCTTAAGTGCAACTTGGGGGAAAATCCTACAAAAGCAAACAAGAATGGGTCCCAGTAACTAAGCCTGACAAGGTACCCATGTACAATGCAAAAAACCCCTCAAAAAAGAAGAGAAGTAGAAAACCTAGTGGTAAAAAACTTCCCCCCCCCATTAGAGGATGAAGGAGAAGGTCAAGTGACCCCCTCTATAGAAGTGATGGCCCATACCCCTAATAGATCTAGAAGATGGAGATATTTTCTCTCTGTAAAGGGTTTGGTGAAGATATCTGCAATCTACTCTATTATCAGATAATAATGCAAGTCAATGACCTACTTCTATATCAATTCCCAAATAAAGTGCATATGGATCTCAATATGCTTGGTCTGTTAATGATGAAGTAGGTTATTCAAGATCTGGATCACACTTTGGTTATCACAATAGATAATAGATGGTTGAAGAATAGTGAATCTAAACTTTGTCAAGATATTTTGAAGCTAGATAGCCTCAATAGTTACATTTACAGCCCCTCGATACTCAGCGTCAATCGAGGAGAGAAAAATAGCATGTTTTTTTTTGCTCTCCCAACAAATGGGGCCAGAACTAAGAAGAAAGATGTATCCATAGGTGGACTTTTGATCATCAAGATCACCAGCCCAATTAGAATCTATGTACCCAACCAAGTTTAGTCTAGTACTTGCTACATAGTGAATCTTATGTTGATGAGTGCCCTAGATGTAATAAAGAATGTGTTTGGTTACTTTATAGTGAAGCTCATGAGGACCTTGTATGAAGCGTGAAACTATGCCAACTATAAAAGAAATATTAGGGTGAGTGTGAGTCAGATGAGGTTGCCAATGAGATGATGATATAAAGTGCCATCAATAAGAGGAGTGGAACACTTCACCTCAAGCTTGACACCAGATAGAAAAGGAGTCATTATAGGCTTACAATTAGTCATGTGAAATTGTGCAAGTAGATCAAGAGCATACTTGGGTTGAGAAAGTGTAATCCTGAAAGAGGACTAAGTGATATCAATCCCAAGAAAATAGTGTAAAGGGCCCAAGTTAGTCATGGTAAACCATTGGTGTAAAGCAAATTTAACATCAAAAATGATGGATGTGGTGTTCTCGATAAGAATCAGGTCATCAACATAGAGAACAAGAATCAAGTGAGAGTCATCCTAGTAAATAATGTATACATTGGGATTTGAGTGACATCGTGAGAATCTGATGGAGAGAAAAAAGGAGTCCATCTTGGCATACCAAGCCCGAGGGGCTTATTTGAGTCCATAGATAGAATTTCATAATTTACAAACCAAAGAAGAGTCCTGAATGAATCCTATTGGCTACTCTATGTAAATATCCTCCTATAGATCCCCATGAAGAAAGGCACTCTTCACATCCATCTAATGTACAACCTAATCATGAGTTGCAGCAATGGTAAGTGTTAAGTGAATGGAGTTCATCTTATCAATGGGGGCAAAAGTCTCTATGTAGTCAATACCAAGAACCTAAGAGAAACCTTTGGCCACAATCTATGCTTTGAACTTGTCAACTGATCCATCCCCTATAAATTTAGTTTGATAGATCCACTTACACCAAACTAGTTTTCTTCCCTTAGGAAGTGGAACAAACTCCCAAGTGTTGCTTTGTATCAATGAGTTATACTTTTATTCCATAGCTAAATCCCATTTAGAAATACCTAAAGCTTCTCAAAAAGATTGTGGATCAGAAGCTATGGCAATATAATAATGTGGGAGTTCCTAGTGTTATGACCATGTCCTTCGAGTGTCAGAAGGATCCCCAACAATAGTGTTAGTAGACTTGAGAGTTTATGAGCCCATTAAGGCATCTAAGCAGAAGAGGATAGAGGAAGATAATCTTCAACCTCTAAAGGGGCACCCAATGAAGGTGGAAGTAGAACCTCATGATCATCCCTATGGATAGAAGAAGCTAATGGAAAGTCCTCTATATCACTATCATCTAAGTCCATGGTGGAGGAAGGAAGAGTAAGAGAGGATGAGCTAGGAGATCTTTCCTCAAAAATAACACTTCACTCAATGAAGAGCTCATGAGTGTCAGGATCCAAGAGCCTATATCCTTTAACACCATCAGGATATCTGATGAAGATAAAATGATGACTTTGAGGTTCTAAAGCACTACAGTTCTTAGAAGGTATATGAGACCAAGTAAAAAAAGTAGAGAATTTAAAGTGTTGCACAATAGGTTTATGACCACACCAAGATTCAAAGGGAGTGATGGCCTTCAAGGCCTTATGAGTAACCCTGTTCTGGATGTGTGTAACATAGTTGATGGCTTTGGCCCAATATGTTGGTGGAAGGGAAAAACCATGGATCATGTAGCCAACCTTCTCTTTCAAAGATCTATTTTTCCATTTTGCTACACCATTTTGTTGAGGTGTATAGACAACATAATGTTGAATATCAATCCCTTCAAGTGTGCAATATTTCTCAAAGTGTTGGTTCACATATTCTCTACCATTGTCTGAGTGAATAATC
This sequence comes from Torreya grandis, assembly GCA_037957365.1. NCBI lineage: Eukaryota > Viridiplantae > Streptophyta > Pinopsida > Cupressales > Taxaceae > Torreya > Torreya grandis. Next base: position 1,827,737 of record JARHVA010001430.1, on the reverse strand, counting down.
TGGATAAACTTTCCATATTGTTTCTTTGCATGAGCCTTGGATTCTAAAAATTGATTAAAGACTTCACTTTTATGTCAAAAAAAGTAAATCCATGTGAACCTATAAAAATCATTAATGAATGTGAGCACATAGCGGGCCTTGCTAAAAGACAAGGTTGGAAATGGTCTTGCAAGATTACTGTGAACTAGGTTAAGGACTACTGAAGTTCTCAAAGCCTTCCCTTTGTCAAATTTATCTTTAGGATGCTTTCCCAAGAATAACCCTGATAGATGCCATGTAAAAATTGATCTATGGAAGACTTATGACCATATCCTATTTATTGAGCTATTGAAGGTAGCGGTAGTTGAGATGGCCAAACTGCTCATGCCATAGTTTGCTTATTGAATCTGAATGGGTGAGCAATGCAGTATAAGGTGCATCAGTCACAAAGTGAGAGAAGGCATAGAACCAAGAATGATGATCAAGATTTCTAAGTGTAAGTAGAGCATTATCTTCAAAATCCCTAATGATGACAGAATATGGAGTAAATTCAACCTTTCTACCATTCCCAAGATGGGTGATTTGATAAATGAAAATGAGATTGACTGATAATTCAAGCACACCAAGAGCATCTTCAAATTTGACATCACCAAATTCCACCAATCCCTTCCCAATGACTTCCATTGGAGAGTCATCACCAATAAGAATGTGTGGCACAGAACATGGTTCCAATAGAGAAAACTATTCTTTTTTAGAACCCATGTGTTGTGAAGCACCTGAGTCAAGAATCCACTGCTTAGAAGAATCTGCTAAAGCAACAAGTGTAGTTGTTTTCCCTTTGCCTAATTTTGAAGGAGTTAGAGACTGTGGTGTAAATGAAGAAGGCAAATTGATGTGATTCTTCTTGAAAATATGAGTGAGTTCATCAATTTTCTTCACATGACACTGATGCTCATGATGGCCAATCTTTTTATAATAGGCACAAGTTAGTCATTCCTTCTTCTGTAAGTTCCCCTTTGATGAAGAGGATTTAAAATCTACCTTGGAGGCATAGGAGGACTATAATTGATTTACTTGTGGTTTATTCTTGGAGTGCTTCTTTTTCTTATCAGATCTGCCTGATTGTTTCTATCCTTTGGGTTGACCAACCAATAAGGTTTGAGACTGTGATGTCTTTAGGAGACCCATGGTCAGAAACTTGCCTTGTTCATGCACCAACATTTTTGAAAATGTGTCAAATGAAGGAATCACATAGGTATATCCCATATTAAACTTATGAGTATGAAAACTAGAAAACAAAGGCTCCATATTCAGGACCTAATTTGTTCATTGTTGTATAGATCAATTGAATGTTTTTTATCTATGCCACAATCTACAAGTTGTGATTTTAGGTCATTGACCTTTGTAATGTATTATTGAATCTTGTCAAAGTTTTGTGGATCAAGACTCATCAATTCATTATCAATTTGATAGCCTCTAAATTCATCAGTTTTACCATAGAGTGCCTTCAATTTGTCCCATGCTTCTTTGGAACTTGTACATGATTAAATATGAAATAGTATATCTAAAGACACAAAACTTCTTAAACATCCAAGTGCTTTAGTGTTTTCAATCATCCATAAAAACTTTTCCTTAGCATCAGGAGGTTCAGGTGTTGTTGCCTCAACATAGGGTGTATACCCTTGAGTCATCAAGGCATTCCATGCATTCTATTTCCAAGTTAAATAATTGCATGAATTTAACAAGGAAAACTTTAGATTACCTATATGTGCAAGAAAATAAAAGCATAAACTCAAATGCAGAGAGAAAATCCATATTGACAAGAGATACCCCCTTGATTCAATCAATCAATGATCCCCCCATAAAATAATGATTTTGGCATTTTATAATTCAGTGCATTTACAATGTTGGAGTTTGTTTTTCCAGAGTTTTACAAAGTCTAAGATGGACCCCAAAACTAAAATTATAGATAAATTATAGAATTATAGCTTAAAATTGATACCAATATGTATATATTAAAAAAATATTCACTTTTAAAAAAATAATCACCTCGATTTAAGGTCATATGTTGAAAGTTACAATCATTTGAAGGTCAAAAAGTTGTGATTATCTATTAGATCTGATGAGAAAACTAATTTTATGGAAAAATAGAATAATATGAGGAAAATATTATTAGACCACTATATCATGAAATTATACCCCAAATCAAAAAAATATATTTTGAAAAAGGAGTCTTTATGCTCAAGATATGAGCCTTTGAAGTTGAACTACAAATTTAAAAACATGCAATGGTGAAGGGGTCAATATCCAAAAAAATTATGCTGACATTAGCATGATGTCATCTTCCAAATTTGGCAGAACTACCACCAATTTTAGGGTAGCCTCCATATTTAGTTATTGCTGACTAAATTTAGTAATGACTAAACTTGCTGCCAGAATTAGCGAACTGCCAGATTTGGTGAAATTGCCAAAAGAGCCACCAAATTTAGTGGAGATAGCACTACCATAATATTTTTAAAAAATAATAGTTAGTAAAATAGTTATGAATTCTTCATTTCTCAATTAAATTCAAAAATTCAAAAAGTTATAGAAAGCTGAGAGCGAGATGCACAAAACTCAGAAATTGTTTTGAGCGATTAATTACAGTTAGAGATCTGTATGAAGAAGAAAAAATATTTTTTTTTAATAAAAAAAATTAAATCTGGGTTCAAATGTTCAACTATGACAAAATAGGAGCTATATTTGTCTTCGCATACACCCTAAATGCAATTAAAAACTTGTGTTTGCTCTTAAAGGTTAAAAAAATGTATTTTGATAAAAAAAACCTTCAAATTTGCTTCAAACCTCTCCATATTTATGTAGAATCAATGCAAAACCACCTGTAGACAGAGCCTCCAATGTTCAACTAGAACAAAATTAAGAGAGACACTATCTTTCTTGGATGATCTGATTGTGGTGGTGAGCTCCAAGATGCTTCAAAAATCACTTGCAACTAACAAATAGATAAAGAAACCCCCTAAAATCTAGTATTTCTTTCATAACTTTCTAATTCTCCAAATCATTCAAAGATGTAAGAAAAGAGCGTACTCATTTTCTAAAGAAAATAACACATCTTTACTCCCAAATATCCTAAAAAGCTATCCTACAACTCACAACTGCTCTGGTACCATGTAAGATTTGGCTAAAAAGCCACCCAAGAATCAAAATGAGTGAAATGAGAGCATAGCAAGGAAACCAAAATTGATAGAATAAACTATATTCTATTCAATAAGAATGCTAATACAAAGCCTTCACATGTTTCTTTATATGCTTATCTATCTAAAATGAGAGCAAGAGGTGAGTATATATAGGATATACCACCTAAGAGACTAAAATCACATGAAATGTGGGATAAAAAATGAAAAAACCCCAAATTAAGCTTAAGTAAGTGTGAAAAGGTCTAAGTGATGGAACCAATTAGGAGAATAACCCTTTTCACCCTGGAAAGTGAGAAAAAGACCCTAAAAATATACCAAACATGAAGATAAATCTTTTACACTAACAACCTTCCATGCTCACAACATTCATGACAACTTTCATGACCACACTCTTCTCTCTCATGACAACACTCTTCTAATTCCATTACCATACTCAAGCACTTGACTAAATAGACCTTTGACATCTCAAGCACTTTGACCAAATGGACCTTTGACATCAATGATCATTATGCCTTTACATGATCCACCCTTTTGAAATTAATGACATCAACATGCTAACAACTTCATCTATTAAAATAATTAGGAATGGTTCATTAATATAAACATCATTTAGTGCATGATAGCCTCCATATACTTTAATTTATCCAAATTTTTTTGGTTGCACCACCATTGGGCTATCCCAATCTACTTTTTCCACCATATAGATAATGTTTGATTCTTGCATCAGACGCAATTCAACCTTTACCTTCAATTTTATGTTGGGGTTTAACATGTATTGATGCTTTTTCATATGATGTGTGCACTCCTTTAACTCTATGTGCATCTCCCCTATTGAAGGGTCTACACCTTTCAATTATGTGAACTTTTCTAGAAATATATCCTAAAAATCTCATACTAGTTGTAGTCTTTCAAAAATCACATTTTGCATCCAATAGTCACTTAAAGTCACAAGTTTTGGTGTAGAATGTATCCCAATATTCCCTACCAATTTCTTTAATGGATCTTGATATATTTTGTTAAAATTCCTTTGAATTGAATCTTGTAATGTTATATGTCCTTCTTGTTCCTAAATATTAAGATTTTATAGATGTTGATCTTCCATTTGGTCAATGACTTCAGTTCTAGGATCCTCTAGTTCTCACTTTGGTGCAAAAAATCCATTCAAATCCAAGTCCTTTTCATTGTCATTAAACTCAGCTTGTTCCTTCTTATTTATGATTTGATTACAAGGATTTATCAAAAATTGATCGTTCTATTTACTCTCCTTATAGTTTATCATAGTTGTGTTCAAGTCCTTAGCCACTTCCTCCTATGAAGCATGGTCTTATGTACTACTGATATCCTCCTCTTGGCCATGGCATAAGAATATCTTCAGCTTCTAAAGATTTTTTTTTACCATGGGGTTCTCATCTTCAAAGAGAAATGTTCAAATAAAGTCTTTTTGGACCTATGACCAATTCTTAGTCTCTCTTTTGCACTCTTGATACATGTACCATGCTATTAGGAGTGATGCCAAGGTATACCTAAATACATATACCCAATATTTAGGCTCTATATTTTGTGTAAACCATACATCTATACACCTATGGATATGCATTTCTAGACACTGCCCTTCCTAGAAAGATCACCATTGTTCCCTGATAGTAAGTGGTACTCGAAATTGAGCTTACAATAGTTTGTAAGCCTCATCCCATTGCAACTAGTTTGTCTTGTGAACCACCCACCAAGTCACAATAGTTCCTTTTAGTATATAGTTTAGTGCACTCTACCTCTAGCCTATATTAGGCACATAATGGTTTAGTCTAAAGATGAATTGATCCAAGTTGTCATTTGTAAAATATTGAGGTAGTTACCATTCTGTGGTAAGAACCATTCACATCGAATGCACCTCATGATTTCCTCTTATGAATTCAACATGTGGGTTTATGAATCACCACTAATTAAAGACATAATTTCTCAAGGTAAAAGACCTTCTTTTGATAGCTCAATGTAGTTCATGTCTGTCACACCTACTTTGCACAAGAAATTCACTTCATACCTTGTTGACAATCGCATAGATGGTGAGTTACATTCTCCTATTTGGAAATGTGGAAATTATGCCTTTGTTATCATATATTTGGAATAAATCTATTCAATTTTTTGTAGCTATTGTTGAGGCTCCATTTTTGGATAGAAAAAAGTTATTCTCTATAGCTCACAATGCATTGTACTTGGATTATATGCCCACCTTGAACCACATATTATCTCTATAGGTAGAGGTTAAATCCAATTATTTGGGTATGATATATGGTTTGCTCTTAGCTTTATTCAGGAGCATAATAATAATTTTATCACTTTGGTGTGCCTCCAGCTAATTGTACATTGTATTAATGGTCAACTAACCATCATAAGCCACTTCTTACCAATCAATGCAGGGTAGTGCATTTCATCAGTCTTCATGTCAACTACTTCGAAACATCCTCCTAAGTTTAAGTTAACAAATTTTATTTCCACATCCTCTAGTCTACCAATAGGTTCTATCCTTTTATAGTCTATGATACTTAGTGTTACTAGATTATAACTAAGAGTTGACCATCTAATAGCTTTCTCTATGGGTCGAATAATCATATTGACTATGATTCCAAAATCAAGTATAGTGTTTGGTACTTTATATTCTACCAATTCGATATCCATGCAGGAGTAAACATCCCAAGGCTTCTTAGTCTTCACATACCATAATACCTTATCAATGTGTTTTTGACTCTCTATGCACACTCAAACATGATACACTTAAGATTTGTAATATTCTAAAATATGTCTTCATTTCTTAGAGTTCTTATAAGTTTTATAAAATAGGTCAAGGAAGTAACTACTCCCTCTTGTCACATGTTGCAAACAATTTATCCATACATATGCACACCAATGGTTGTGGCATTGCCCTCTGACTCAATCTACTATTGAATATTATATACAACATGAGCTGATTAATACATCAAATCCTTTTCTATTGTAGGGTCAGAATATTTATCTTGTTGTGCCTTTTTGAGTCTCTAATCCTACAACATTATTAAGGGAGGCAGTCCCTACTTTGCATGTTGATATCACATAATTACTTGTATGAGCACATGATCCTTGGGGTGAGAATTTATCAAGTTTGCATTTTGCATAGGATTTTATTTTTCTATTTTTCTAATGCTAGACAATATTCAATGTGGCATTGTCCCAAAACTCTGTAATACATGCAATGCATTTGCCTTTGAGGATTAGTTGGAAATTTTCATGCAAAGTATTTTTATTCTCCACACAAGTAGAATAAAATTGGTTGATGACCCTATCATTCATCTTATCTATAGTTACCTCCTTGGTATCCATCTTAGTAGCCTCCTTTGTATCCCCTTGTCTTTGCTAAAAACCCCCACTTGATTGTTGTTGACCCTCATATCTTCCTTATCACCGAGTCTATTGTTTTTAGGCATCATATCCCATATACATTCCTTGGAGAGAATATGCATCCCATCCTAATTATTATTATTGGGGTAATTCAAGGTTCCATGGTTGTGGATACTAAAGGGATGGAGAAGTCAAACTTACCTGGTACTAAGGAGATTATAATGTCCAACCTACTAGGGCCTAGGGTTGATACCAAGTTGAGGTTGGAAACTATATAGGAATAATTTGTGTCTCAGTTATCATGTCTACATGAGGGCTTGGAATCCCTAGCTTTGAAGAGGGAATGTATTGTGCTACTACTACAAATATGTTATTGGTGATGTCTTCCTTCAATTCTTGGAGTGGTCAAATTTTTTTATCATCATGATTGTGCAACTTATAGAAATTACAATATGGAGTCTAAGGTTATTTAGTGTATTATTGTAATAAATGAAATTTCATAGTCACATGCCCTACTACCTTGCATATTTCATAAAATGCTATATTAAATATTGGGTAGTCATTTTTGTGGTGCCCCTATTTTCCACATTCCACACAACATAGGCCTAACATGGGTTTATTACTTTCATGCATCTCCTCCATCTTGTGCAAAACAACATTTATCTTTGAATCAATTTTCGTAGTAGGTTGTGGACTTTCACCATAATCCTCTATCTATTCCACATGGAATGCAACTGCTCGAGCATCCACCTTGTTATTTAGTTATAATTGAACAATGTCGAACCTAATTTGAGATCACATACCTTCTACAACCAAGCAACCTTATTTGTATCCTGAAATGGAAAGTCTAGTATGTTTATTACATCATAAAATAAGCGATCATAATCCCATTATGAATTGCCTAAATTTTATTGAATCTCTTTTAGATCTTGGATTGTCTAACTTGCACATTTCATCATTTTGAATTCTTCTATCATATGGTCTTTGACATCTTGAAAGCTTAGTTGACAACATCTTTTTTGTAGATTAAATATATATCTCTTCTTGTTAAGGCTCTTATGAGCTCACACTTCTTCGCATCATCTATAATTATATTTTTAATTTGCCATTTCATTTTGTAGGTTCATAGATACTACTCAGAGTCAATAGACCCATCATATGGTGTCAAAGTGATTAAAACTCATGCATAACTTGTGTCTCAGTTATCATGTCTACATGAGGTCTTGGAATCCCTAACTTTGTAGAGGGAATTTATTGTGCTAATACTACAAATATGTTCTTGGTGATGTCTTCCTTCAATTCTTGGAGTGCTCAAATTTTTTTATCATCCTGATTGTGCAACTTTAAAAAATTACAGTACAAAGTCTAAGGTTGTTGAGTGTATTATTGTAATAAATGAAATTTCATAGTCACATGCCCTACTACCTAGCATATTTCATAAAATGCTATCTTAACTTTTGAACAATTTTTATTGTGCTACTGCTACAAATATGTTCTTGGTGATATCTTCCTTTAATTCTTAGAGTGCTCAATTTTTTTTTATCATCATGATTGTGCAACTTATAGAAATTACATTATAGAATCTAAGGTTGTTAAGTGCATTATTATAATAAATGAAATTTCATAGTCACATACCCCACTACCTAGCATATTTCATAAAATGATATCTTAACTTTTATCTATATATCTTCTTGTTAAGGCTCTTATGAGCTCACACTTCTTTGCATTATCTATAATTATATTTTTAATTTTCCATTTCATTTTGTAGGTTAAATAGATACTCCTCAAGGTTAGTAGACCCATCATATGGTGTCAACGTGACTAAAAATCTTGCATTGAGAGCCATGTTTCTTGTGTTCACACTTGAAATTAGTTATGGTTGTGAATTATACTTTGTTAATGTCTTAAGATTTGATGCAACTTAAAGGCCAACATCAATCAATTTCTTCCTATCCAACATTTTCTTGGTGTTTGCAAAATATTTCCAATATTTATGTGTAAAAGAGTCAAACCACATAATATCTCTACTATCTTTTGCACTTTTTTTTTGTTTGTTGATAAATTAGGCACAAAAGATGTGTACCCTTGAAATGAATGATCCACATTTATGACTTTTGATTTATTTGAACTTAAACTTATTAGTTATCACAGGTCTCACTCTAGTCTCAAAATTCACTTTTCATTCTACTTATCTATGTCTTCCATCTTCTAAGTACAAGTTCAAGTTTTATTTCTTAGTTCTTCATCATTCACTTCATTATTATACACATCCCCCTAACACTCGAAGTGATTAATCTATGTTGATAGGAGTAGGCACCATGGCATTTTCTACAACCAACATTTTAATGAGAATAGGTAGTCACTGTAGAAACTTGCCTCTAATGCACCTCACAAATAGTTCTTTTCATAACCTTAAATGCAAATTGATTTTAGTTTTTATCTAAAGATCTATTGTAAGAGTAAAATCAGTATCCAACTTTCACAGTTTTCTCTAGTCTTTCTTTTGTCCAAACTAAGAATTCTATGTCTCTCAACTAAAATCATTAATATTCAAGTCTTGATAACTACATAGCTAGTAGTCTAGGCAACTTATACCAAAAGATTTCATATATTTCACCATAAATATGTTCATGAATAACTTATTTCGTAAAGCTTCCTATCCTCTTTACATCTTCTTCTATGAAAAATCAAATTATTTTATCTTGCCATCATTTTAGATATCTTTGTCTAGGTAACCATCTCAACATGTTTTAACATTCCACACTCATCACACCATTAGAGGTTCTTAGAAAACCCATCAGGACATGCTAATTTGTGGTAATGTGAAAAATAAGATATAGAATCAGAATGCAAACATAGTTATAGAATAGGTTGAGTCTTTATTGGGTTCAGACTTACATATTTATCCAAATAAATGTAGGCTAATTGTATAGAACATTCATTATTAGTAAATGATTAATCAAATTTAAATAAAACAAAGCATAAATTGCATACACAATAAGTACAAAAAGACATTTAAGAAAACCATTATCATATCTCTATATTAATCTCTATCTTTTCAAAACTTCTTTCCATTACAACTAATCATTATTTATAAAACTTTACAATGCATTGTCGCTCGTTTTGATTCAAGCTCGAATGAGTCTTTTCACATTCCACAAAGTTTTGGAATACATACACAGGTCAAATACATACAAAATGAAATATGTTATATAAACTGATATCAATCCCACATTTTTCATGCATATATATTCTATGAGTTTATAATTATATTCTACTATGAATATTTTAGCAAAAATCTTGATCTATGACATATTTTCTATTCGATAGTGCCTATATAGCCAACGTAAAAAAAATTTGCATTATTATGTGATTCTTAAATTTTCAAAACTCATGAACATTATAAAATTTACCTATAACTAATACTAGAATAATTATATGTGTAGGCCTACATACTTGTCACCCAACGAGTGTATAATACCTTTGAATTTAGTTTATCTACATTGCAACAATTATTGCAATTAATTTCAAATATAGTTATTATTACCACGTTTAGTCTAATACACGTATATTTTCATCTACCCTATTTCAAGTTGATGTTGTCCTTTTTTTACTTTTAAATTAGATGTAGGTTACATTCGAATTTAGTTTTTAACAATTTGACAAACTACAAAAGCTTACAAACATCATGTTAGTCCCTACCAAAGTAGAGAGTATAACTTTCACCTTGGACAATAATATTTTGGCTCTAACTAATCATGATTAATACCTATGTATCATTCATTGTTGTTCTGAGTTTATACGTGCCACCTGTCTAAATTTATGGGTGGTGAAGTACTACAACCTATGACCATTGTTCAAGTTTTAAGTGAAAATTCAATTTTAAATGCAAGTTTCAATCTATCCTATCATGAGTTGATGAAAGCTAAAATTTTGGATCCCACTATAATGCAAAACAAATATTTTGGGTTTGTTCACATGCTATAGCATAATATTGCTATGTTGCATCTAGATAAACCATTCATACATCAATAACTAGTTATTGGTTCTATGCAACTCCATTCATATTTTCAATGCACTGTCATAAACAATTTAAAGCCCTGATTGAAGTGGTGGTGGTGGTGCCTATTTCTTTGCAATGTGTTGTTATTTATTTTTGGTTAAACATTACATCATATTACCATGTGATCTTGCCATATCATCAAACAATGTCATCATTATGCCAACACATGTGTAGGCCTGCTTAATACTTACACGTTTCTAATTAATACTTACACGTTTCTAATTAACACTTACACTCTTAACCTTTAATTTATATCATAGTGCTTCATATTCATGGAATTTTTAGTTTTATCAATTACTTATTAGTCTATTTTTTCTTAAAACTTTTCAGATAAATTCACCACTCATCTATAATTATTTTTCATTACCCTTTTTTTAATATGTATATTTTTTCAAGTAGATTATATATGTCTATTTAGATTTATTTACATTTTACTTGGTAGGTTGTGATCAAGATTGAGTACTATTGAAGAGCTTGATAAATAATTGGTGCCTAAATATTATGTTAACACTCTGCTCTTAGCATTGTCATCTATGCAACCTTCAAACTTGCAAAAGAGTTATTGCTCATTAAATTCAAATTCTAACAAGTAATTACATAATATTAAATTTATTTTTCAAGTTTAAATTGATCTATAGTTGTCAATAAACAATGTTGCCTTGTATATTTATTGACGGTCATTGTTAAAAAATGCCTTCATCTATTTGCACACTCATGTTGATACTTTGAATTCACTAAAACAAACTTGAAATGCAACATACTATTTAAATTAGTAAAGCAAGCTTACATTACAAATTTACATGTAAACTCACACATAAACAAACAAGGGTAGGTACTAGCCACTGTGACCCTTTTTTAATTAGGCAACATGTGTAATTTATCTTATATTAACATGAATTTATCTTATATATGTCATACATAATTAACAAAGTGTATTGAAAATGGTATTCTAGCTAAATTATATATATATATATATATATATATATATATATATATATATATATATATATATATATATATATATATATATCCTCGAATTATTTTTTATATTATATTATTAAAACAATAGGTAAATTTTATGGCAATATGATTGTGTTATAAGAATATTAGTTGTTGCAACACATTTCTCCTTCGTTGTTAGTGAATTCAATTCTCTAGTTATAGGAGGTTTCAACTTCTTGTTTTGTACTCTCTCTGCACATATTTGAATCAAAAGACCCCATATCTTTGTCATTATTGTTATCATCACTATTGTCTTTCTCCATGACCTATAACTTAACAATGATTTCTACATTTAGTCATTTTTAAATAAAATAAAAACACTCCATGTAGTCATTTTAAATATTTTTGTCAGCTCATGGGATCTATTAATCTCCATGACTATAATCAAAGTCTCAACACTTATGAATTCTAAATATTCATTTTAGCAGTAAGTACTAAGGTCACATCACGACACTTGTTATGATTAGAAAAAAATCCATAAAAGTTATGCCAAATAACTTTTGAAAACATAATACTAATTAAAAACTTGAATACATGTATTTTTGTATAGAAAACCCATGCTAAGTCATTAATTGACATTAACAATATGAAATTTTTATATTTTTATTAAAACAATAACACCTTTTATCCCAAAAAATTTAAAAACCAATGACAAGAAAATAACATATTTATTACTTATTTTATTTTTATAAAAACAATATACGTGTTTTAAAATGTAAGAAGATAATTTAATCTCTTCTTTGACACAAGTTTTAATACAAACTAATATTATGAAGTGAAAACAATGGTATTATGGAGATATTAAAAAAAATAAAAAAATAGTTAATAATTTGTTTACTCATTTAAAAAATAAAATAATAATAAGCCAATAAATAATAAAAGCTTCTTCCTAGGTTTCTAAAAGGATTGGAATGAACATTGAGGCACTTTGAGATTCGACAATTAGGGTTTTGTGGCTGGCGATGGTTGATCCACCTTATGGCTTGATTGTTGATGTGGCCCTCTAGAGTGTGGAAGGATATCTTCGTGCTCAAAACCATTCCTGCATGGTTTCCAAAATCCTTCAATTATCATGGCCTCTACTGTCATTAAACAATTGGGGCATGATGGTAGCGATAATAAGGATATGGAGGTAACAAACAAGATGTTAGGGTTTCAAATTTCTTAGGATCAACGACCATTATACAATAATAATGACAAGAGACTGAATGATCCATTACCAAGACATGGGCAACAAGATGAAGGGACCAAGGGAAAAACAAATGTGAAGAGGATGCAATTCAATCCGAAGATCATGCAAGTAACAAAATAAATTCCTGTAAAATGAATAATGGACAATGATATTAAAATCACAATTGAATGACTCAAAGATCATGCCCTAATTTGTAAATTCCTTGGATATTGGGCAAGTTTAGGTGATCTGCAACAGTGGTTAGACAAGAATTAGGGCATTCAATCTCCAAATTATGTTAAACTTCTCCCTCATGGTTTCTTTTAAATAATTTTTTACTCTGCCAAGCAAAGGTATAAACATTTTAAAAATGGGCCATGGTTCATGGGTCAAGTTGGTCTCTTTATAAGCCTAGGAGAAGAAGGGTTTAATCCAAAAATGGAGGAGGAGTTCACTCTTGTCCCAGTCTAGATTCATATGTATGGTCTTCCAACTAAGTTCTAGTTTGAAGATATTTTTAAGTAAATAGGCAACAAACTTGGGGAATACATTTACATTTGCATGCAAAAACAAGAGAGATAGGATTACTGGTGGTTTATGCAAGAATATTTGTAAAGTTAGATTTATCAAAAAATCTTCCCCTAGAATAAAATTTAAATCAGAAACAAGGGAATAATTATAAGAATTAGACTATGAAAACGTTCCTTTTAGATGTGGAAATTGTCATGTGCATGATCACCTTGCCAAAAACTGCTCAGACAAAGATCAATCAAATTAGAAGAAAGGCGTGGCGGACTTCAAAGCAGGAAAAAAAAAAGATCAAAGAATCAAAACCAAAAAAAATGGAAACCTAAGGAGATGAAATCTCTAAATAAGTTTACTAGTCTCCAAGTTGAGGAGCTTTCTGAAGATGTTGAGAACACAATGATTGAGGAATCTCTCCTAAAAGTCTCAAAAGGTCAGAATCAGAAGCATAATCCAAAAAATATGAATGACATAGAATTTATCCCAGAAGAAGAGGAAGAAGAAGAGGTTGATGAATAAGTGCACGTGAAGAAATTTTTGGATTTGAGCATCTTTGTCATTCTTAGCTTAAGGAATTATTGAATTAGGGCAATAATATAAAAAGTACAAAGTCATAAAATCAGTTCAAGGAGGCAAGAGTAAACCTGGACAACCACCTCTCTCAAATTTGAGAAATTTGGAAGTTCAAATCAACATAGGCGAATGCAACCAAACACATATATTGGAAATGCTTTTCAAAGTAACAGAGCAAAAAATAGACAAAAAAAACAATCCTCTTTATAAACAGGGTAATCAAGCAAAATAAAAGTCAGGGAAGAAACTCTCCACTTTAGTTAAGAGGGATAAGCTCATCCCCTGTAGAATGGGCCGAAACCCACTTATTGCAAATCCTTTTTTGTTTCAAAGCATAATAAGGTAGATTAATTTCAAAATATTTCTCGTGGTAGAATATAGGCTCAGTATTTTAATGTTCTAAGGCAATATATGCCTTCCAAAGAAATGCCTTAAATTGTAACTGACAATGTCAAGTTATTATATTATTTCTATTATTTTAATAGACAGGGTTCTGTGCTTTTTTTTACTAATAAAAAAAACTTGTCTACTCATTAAAAAAAATGTATTTCATATCAGATCACCTCTCTCTTAATAGTTGTAAAAGAGAGTTCGTGTTTTATACACTATAAAAACGATTAAAAAGAGGAGCATTTCACTTTAAATGTTCAAAATATATAAACATTCAAACTAAATATACATTAAAAATTGGTCTCATGATAAAATTATTTAAAGAAAACAATCTTTAAGTGTAATCGTATAACCATTAGATTATAGTGGCACCCCCAATTTTGAATTAGAACTCAATACTACTTTGTCAAAGATATTACCGATTCTTCTAACATCAAAATAAATACATTAAAAATTTGGAAGAAATGCTAACTCAAATCAATAAAAAAAAAGAATAAACTTCTACAAAACAAATAAACCTAAATTACATAAACCATTTAATTTAATTTTATAAATATAATTAAAACCATTTCATTTCATGCCATATCATATCAAAACAAATCCACTTTATTGCACTAGATTCTAAAGCACCCAAATGGGCCACATCGTAAATCTAATGCCATGGACTGCTTAACATTTTCAACTAACCAATTCCATTTTTCCCCATCCAAATCTGTTCTTCCCATACCCATTTCTCGTTTCAACCTCAAATCCCCTGCGTTGAAAGGAAGCAATGGATTCATGCGTTTCATGCCTACCCAATTCATCCAAATGAGAAACACCTTCACAATTTGTAGAGCAGTGAAAGAATTTGGGGAGGACTTAGATTCATTCACAGCAGCTAAAGGAGATCCTCCTCCTGTTCGGAGTGGTGAGGATGAGGAAGAAGATATTGAAGACGTCGAAGATATCGAGCTCAGGATTGAAAAAACTGGGAACAATTCAAGGAGGGTAAGTGCAAAAATTGAAGTGGAAGCTCCCCTTGATGCAATTTGGAATGTATTGACAGATTATGAGAGATTGGCTGACTTCATTCCCGGACTTGCTCTTTGTCAATTAATGGAAAGACAAGGGAATAATGTCAGGCTTTATCAGGTACAAATCCAGACGACCTTGTCTTTATATATATGTAGGGAGAGAATGTGTATGTAAACGTGTCTATGTGAATTTATTTATGTGCATTTTCGGTGTGTGAATATTTGTGTGCCTCTGTCTTCATTTATATTTTTGTGTACCTGTGAATCTCACACATGTATAGGCACATATATATATTCTCTCACACATACACACATCGAATAAGCCATGTTTCATGCTTGCCCTTCTATCTACAATTTTATGCATGGGAAAATAAAATAAATATGCAATGGAAAGAGGACTCATTAGTTAGAGAAGGAAACCCAACAGTGTTGACAAAGGAGAGAAGGAACCCAATGGTTCAGAGGATGTGAAACAAGTGTCTGGATATATATTTGTGCTTTTTTTGGTTAGGCAAATAGGGAATGCTACACATACTGCACTGTCAAACACAGGAAACCTTTAGGTTAAGAAGCCAAGTCAGAGGGGGCATCTCTTCCTCTTGGCCTCCTCTGATGATGGCTTCCTTAATTATCTGGATGTTTAATCTGTTGGGGGAGCAAGACAAGTGGAGTTTGAACCTGATTATCACAACGTGGAAAGAGCTCCTGTCTTACCAAAATCTTTTTTTTTTTTGTCAGGCAAGACACTGTCAGACCCAGGAAACCCTGGAAACCTTGCAGCTAAGAAGGCAAATTTGAGGGGTATCTCTTCCCCTTGGAACTTGCATCCAGCATTGATGACAATTACTACTGCCTTACCACTAGACCATGGCCTGCTGGAACCTAATTAGGTTCATGCTCATTATGGTTTCCCTGTTTTAAAAGAAAACTAATGCTAGTTTGCAAAATAAATAACCCTTGGTGAGGTTTCCTAATTTGGTACAGGCTGCTCTTGGTCTTTGTTGACAATTTTGACCTCACAGGTCAAAATTGCCACCCTTATCATTCGAAGCTTTTTATGTCATTGCAGTGGAAGGATCCAAGTAGGTTTTTGAGGTGTTCAGAGCAATGGCAGGGACAGGTTCAGAAGAGGCCAATGTTTATACATCTTCAACCTTCGGGCCAAGTGTTGGCATTCAAGTGTTCCTTCGGCAGAAGTTTTCCACAAAGAGCCCACAACAAAAGATCATTTCGCAATCTTTTACCTTTCGGAATGGTCACTGTCATTTCTTTCGAAGGGTATGTTCCCTTCGGGAAGGTTCTTTGCAAGGAGAAAAGGCACTTAACAAAAATCCTGAAAGGACTTTTCAAAAAGTCCGGAGGGCACATTTCATAAAGGCAAAAGGGCTAGTCATTTTTTCTGAAAGGTCCTTTACAAGAAAGCTGAAGGGTAAGTGGACCATTACAATAAGTCCGAAGGGCTCTTTTGGAAGAGTTCATTTCAAAGTTGCTGGAAAGGACCTTTACAATTTATCCGAGGGGTCACCATCCCTTCGAGAAAGTCACTTGGCAAAATTTCCGAGAGGCACTTTAAAATTGTTGAAAGGTACACTTTACAAAATTGGAAGGGTTATTAGCCCTTCAGAAAAGGACAATTGACAAAAATTCGAAGTGGCCATTTGCAGAAACCCGAAGGGTATCTACCCTTCGGGAAAGTTCAAAACAAAACCCGAGGGGACACTTTGAAATCCTGAAGGGTTGTTTCGGAAAGGAAAGAATTCCTTCGGACTTTTTGTCCGAGGAAAATTTCCGAAGGACCTTTACATTTTCCTGAAGGGCTATTTCAAAATGCCAAGGGACACTTTTGAGAATTTTGAAGGGCTCCTGCCCTTCGGGAAAGTTCATTTTGAGAATCCCGAAGGGCTCTCTCCCTTCGTGAAGGTTTGTGCCAAAAAATCCGAAGGGTTAGAATCCTTCCAGAAAAGTCCACTTGGAAATTCCGAAGGGCTTGTCAAAAAGCCCAAAGGGCAGTTCAGAAAGGCCGAGAGATCTATTGCAGAAAACCCGAAGGGCACTTTCCCTTCGGGAAAGTCCATTGTCAAAATCAATAGGGACATTTCATCAATTCCGAAGGTCTAGACAAAAAGTCCCGAAGAGATCAATTCCTTCGGACTTTTTGTCCGAAGGAAATGGAAAAAGAAACAAATGAAATAACTTTTTAAAAAGTCCGAAGGAATTCCTTCGGACAAATTGTTCGAAAGAATTCCTTCAGAAACTTACTCATGGGAAAGTCCTTTACAAAAAACCGAGGGGTAACTTGCAAAAGCTTTGAAAGAATACATGCCAAAGGAAAATGTCCACGAGAAAGAAATAAACAAGAGAAAAGCCACGGACAATTTGTCCGAAGAAATGAAAGAAGGTGAAAATCTGAAGGAAATGGAAAAAGAAACAAATGAAAGAACTTTTTAAAAAGTCCGAAGGAATTCCTTCGGACAAATTGTTCGAAAGAATTCCTTCAGAAACTTACTCGTGGGAAAGTCCTTTACAAAAAACCGAGGGGTAACTTGCAAAAGCTTTGAAAGAATACATGCCAAAGGAAAATGTCCACGAGAAAGAAATAAACAAGAGAAAAGCCATGGACAATTTGTCCGAAGAAATGAAAGAAGGTGAAAATCCGAGAGAGAGTATTGGATCAAGGAATAAATAGAGACAAATAAACCGAATAACGAATGCCCGAAGCAAAACATGCACAAGAGCAAGAGACCAATGGCTGTTTAAGGAGTTGACATGGTTTTTTATGCATGCTTCTCAATCTTTGAGAGCTTTCCATGCAAGATGGAGTGGGCTGGAGTTGACTAGTCTTGCACTTTGGTTGACTAGTTGATAAGCCATGCTCTTTTCCTTAGTTTTCATGCAATCCGAGCCTTTCAGGCACTTCCAGCTTAGCTTCAAGTGGAGTTCTCAGTTTGAGATGTGGCATGGCTTTGCATGCAAGAGTTTGACTTGTCAAACTTGGGTTCACGTCATCCCTTCTATGCCAACATGGAATTTCATGCATGCTTCAGTTCTGGAGTTGATTAGTCTTGCACTTTGTTTAGTTGACTACTCATGTATGTGCTTTTGTTTAGCTTGTTGAAGGCTTTCAACATTCCAGCAGTTCAAGCGGAGTTCTAATTTCAGTTTTGGCATTGATTTCATGCAAAGAAAATTATTCTCTTGTTTCAGGCAGTGCAAGAGGAGTCTATATTTGAAGATTGACGTAGCATCATGCATGATGAGAGTTTTGACTCAAACTTGAGCTCACCATTCTTTTCAAACGCCAAAGGGTTTTTCATGCAAGACAAATGACAAGAATATTCTTTTTAGAGGTCTTGTTATCTTTGGACAGCTGTAATTGGACTTGGGTTGATGTGGGAGATAATCTCTTCTTCTATTTTCAACATCAATCTCTTCGCTGTTGTATACTTTTCTATATAAGTTGACTTTTCAGCCTTGAATTGTATCCCTTTTTCGGCAAAACCAAAAATTTTGCGAAAGATTGAGTTGTAACATTTTTAGATAAATAGGACTGTTGTTTTCAAATTCCAACAAACTGGTATGGTGTATTTATGTTAGTGATTTGCATAAGTGATAGAGTTTTCTTCCTTGCCAAGTCTTCATTCTTACCTAGTTACTAGCTGGGCAAATTATGCAGGTCATGTTCTGTGTTTAATGTCTTTTCGCTGAAGTTTTAGTGGATGCAAGTCGCTGGTTAGTGCATTGAATGAGGCTTATTCCATCATTTCCCTTAAGCTTTGATTATTAGGTAATACCTTTTCATGAAATACTTATGCATAGTGAGCCATCTGGGGTTGAATATTCAGTGTTTTCCTGTCTGATCAGTGTTTTAGAAGCTCAAATTGAGTGGATCAATCAAAATATAGGTGTATCACCATCATTAGATAGAATTTCCTTTCACTTATCTTTTTCTTCTCTTTTCCCAACAGTTTATAGCGTAGTAGAGATCCTAATTGATACACTAAAAGGAGCTAGCCCTTATAATCTAGAGATTCAATCCACTGATTAGGTCACCCACAACCTAGGATTGTTTCCATGTTTCAGCAGAATGTGAAGGCTTGAAACTACCTTCACAAGGGTATGAGTCTGATTGACAACAGTCTTCATGAGTAATCTATCATCATGGAGATCACTTCCACCTTACCTCTAGGCCATTGCCTGCTGGAATCTATTTGGGTTTGTGCTCATCATGGCTGACCTTGTTTTTGAATAAAATTAATGTTGTTTTGCGAATCAAACAACCCCTACCAAGATTTTCTAGTTTGGTGCCGGTTGGTCTTGATCTTGGTCTTAGCATGTATGTATGTGGACTGCTTAACATGCAGGTTGCATAATTAGCAGATGTAGGGGGTGGAGCAAACTGAGTGGGGTTTGAACCCAGGTAATCATTATGGCAATTGGTCACACCTTACATCTAGACCATGGCTCATTGGACTTTGATTGGGTTCATACTTATCATGGTTTCCCTGCTTTTGAAGAAATATGATGTTTTTGCGAAATTGAAAACCCCTGGTGAGATTTCTTAATTTGGAAAAGGTTTCTTTTGGTCTTGGTGTGAATGGAGTACTCAGGATGCATACTTCTTGACTGTTAAGGAAATCAATTTTGTCTTGGTAATATGGCCAGGACAGATTTTAACATCGGATTCAAGGAGATTAATGGAGGACTGGGACATTCATAATTATAATTGCAAGGACACATTCCTGAACGTGAAGGTAGCAGTGTGTTTGTATAATATGGTGACTGCTGTCTCAACAAAGTGTTGATATATAATTTAATATTCCTAATGCCAAAATCTATTGGATGCTTATGGGTTGCAATTTAACACCACAATTAATTGGAGAAGGAAAAAGACCATTACTGGTCAAAGCAGAAAAAACTATGGAGTAAGTTCAAAACTTAAACAGGCTTGTTAGTGTGAACATCAAATCATGTGAGCATGGATAGAGTGTGTACTTGAGTAAGCAGAAATATAAGGTGACAGTAAATTGTGCACATAGAGAGAGTGGTAAGCTGTGTTGTTGCATTAGTCTACGCTGGAGCATATGCAACAATATAAGCAAACTAACTTTTGCATTCCAGCTTGAATTGTATTCTCAGTATAATTGACGAGAGAAAATGTTAATGCTTCTGATAATTTGTTTCTACTGATGATAAAGTGCCAACATGAAATTGTTATATGCTGCCTCATCAAAGTACAAACTCCATGTAAACATTAAATGCAACTGATTGTATCCCTAAATAGTTAATTTTGCGATGTGAACTTATTATTTCATTCATAATTTTCGTTCAAGTTTAGTGGCTTATATAACATAATGTCATTGGTTTTTTTAAGCAGGTTGGACAGCAAAACCTGGTATTTGGTTTGAAATTCAAAGCCAAAGGAATTTTAGATGTCTATGAGAATGAGCTTGAGATTATTCCTACCGGGATACGTCGTGACATTGATTTCAAGATGGTTGAAGGCGATTTTCAAGTTTTTGAAGGGAAATGGGGCATAGAACAAGTGAGATACTCCTTTTCTCGAAACTCACCTCCATTTTGTTTGATATCATTTGCATGTAAACATCAACCCTGTAAGGAAATGCCTTTCTACTAATATTTTCTAGGTGGGATTATGGGCTGCAGATAGGTGGAATCAAACTAATGATAAATGCTAAGGAACAAATCATAATCACTATATGCTAGGAATAAATCGTGATCACTCAGGCTCTGGGTGGTTCTACCATAGAGGTAAACAAAAGGCAATAACCGTCAGTCAAACATAACTCGCAACCTTCATCTTACTATATATTTTATAGAGCAACTTTTTAAAAAAGGTGAATGTCTGGGTTGTGCCGAGGGTCTCTCTTAATGCCTGCTTTTATCTTCTCATCCAAGTTCTTTTTTAAATCCTTGCTGTTAGCAAGGAAGAAGGAAGGGGCATGGTGAAGAATTGTATGGTTTTGAGAGTTGGAGAGGGGGATGGTGGACCATTGGCATTTTCCCTAAATTTTCTGTTCTCTCTACTTGACTATGTATGATTCCCGTTCAGGTGTTTGACTGGAGGATGCATGCAGGGCAGACTAGTACAACATGGGCATCATTTGTTAGACACAATATTGTCAATATCATATGATGCACTGTTGAAGCTATTCGAAGAGCTTGATCATGTAAAATTAGGAAATTATTAGAATAGTTTGTGTCAACAAAAATAAAAGGAATCTGTCTTGGTCTATTGAGAGAATGTCAATTTGATATGATACCTTCCTGCTTGATTAATATCAATTCTGTTGATCGAATTACATTTCTTAGTTGTATGACAGTTAGTTCATTTCACTATTACCAGATAGCTTTTAGGATAGTGTTGCTATGGAGGAAAACCATGGAAAACGTTGGGTTAGAGAATCTCTCGTAAATGAAACACATCCAAATAATTTTTTTTAATTGAAACCTGCTTTTTAAACAGATTAGGTGTACAGAAGGCTTCTTTGGCTTAGTGCCAAGGATTGAGGGGTATCCATTCTGCCAAATTCGCCGCTAGCATGATCCTGGCCTCATCCATTTTTTGGTATCTCCTAGCATCTGTACCTTGATGGATGGCTAGGAAACACCTTTTGCACCATCATCCTCACAGTTGGACTACAACCCACTTGATACATCCAAATAATTTGTGTAAAGACGATCATCTAAAAATGAGTGATTCATGGAAGATTACACTTGCTGAAAGATATTATTTTTCATGCTCAATAAAAAAAGAAAAGTTCGAAATTATTTGGATCCAGCCTTTTATTAATTTTTAAAATATTGATACTCAAAAATTGCTGCAATACTACCCTATCCTTTGGGCATCACCACTCCTTGAGGATGGTTCCTAAAGTTTAACTGGGAATTTTGAAATCTTTAAAACATAATTTTGGGAACATAGAAGATCCTTAGAAAGTAATTCCTTGTTTCAATGACAAATACCTACAGAAATATTGCCCGTCTTATTTTATCAAATTTGTCTTAGTCCCTTGTTTTTCTTCAGTATTTGCTTTGAGTATGGTCATGGTACAATTGCATTCTTTTCTTAAAAATACATAGTTTTTGCATTTGTTACTTATTTGGAAAAAACTTATTAATATTATGATCACAAATCTTCTTATCCTTTGGAACACAACCCATTTCTAGTATTCGTGAATAAGGAGAAATATAATACTTAAATTCAACATAAATCTATTTAACAAGTAGAACTAAGAAGCTATAACCAACTGCCCTGTTAAAAGGGATTGTGAAGATTGCTTTAGGAGACCAGGGGTTACATGGTACCCTCCTAAAGATAACTTCTATAAGATGAATTTTGATGGTGCCTCTAAAGGCAACCATGGTGTGGCAGGCTTTGGAGTTACATTCGTAATAATAGCAAGGAAACTTTATGCTATTATGCTTCAGTCCTGAATAAAGCAACAAATAACCTGGCAGAAGAAGAATGTTATTAAGGGGTCCCCAATTTGCAGTAGAAAGAAATCATAAATATTATAGCTGAAGGAGATTTGATACTTTCTATCTAAGATATCGACCAGTCCTCTTTGATGTGCTGGAAGCTTAGACCATTAACTGAGGAAGCCAATGCCCTTCAAAGAAGATTTGAAAATATTTTCTTTGTAAACTGCTTCAGAGAAGCTAACTCAGTAGCAGACCTGCTAGCTAATAGGTGAACAAGGTGTCTTAGTCACGACTCAAAGGTGATTAATAATTTGGTGGGCAAGTAGAGGGTCTAAAGGTTTCAAATCTTCAATTGAAAAAATAGTATTAATTTATTCATGGTACTCATCCATAGGGTTAGCATGGGTTCTTGGCATTTATATGATGTTAATGGAAGGTCAAGGTCATTAATTTTAACAGGAAAGGAGGATTTGTTTGTAAGATGAACATGCCCCTTCAATCTTAGACCAAATTTTGCAATTTCATGCCAGATTTCTATTCACTGTTATTGAGCCTGACCTGGGAAATCTTGTGGGAATTTTTGTCTATGATGTCATTGAAGCATTGCCTATTTAGCTGTTGTCTTTTTCTTTAGAATCAGTGTTTTCAGTGGTAAGTTTGGTATATTGTGGCTTTACTTGTTTGAATCATGTTGTTGTTCAATCCTCATTTTTGTTGGTTCCAGAAAGGGCAGAATGGATAAGATTCGGCTCTGCCAGTGAAGAAGAAAAGAGAGAAAAATTTACCCTGTCCCATCTATGATGAATTAAAAGAGGCTGCAAAAGAACGGGAATTCTTTCCCTATTTTTTATGAAGACCTGATGAAGGAATTCAAGGTTTCAGATGCCAGAACTCTGAGGTAATTAAAAATATTTTGTCTCCTGTCTTGGCCCCTATGCCAACATTAAGAGGATGGCAAATAGTTTGGAGGTAGAATTTGACTATGAGTTGAGCCAAAAAATTCATGACCCTGTGATTTTGGAGCGGGTCTATGGTTTCATGAATGCAGGACACGTGCTTGAGAATAGGGCTCAAAGTGAATATATCTTTCTCAAATTTAAAGACACTCTCAGCACAATGCGTAAACAGTGGTGAAGCATATCATCATTGAGTGCCTAGCCTTCAAGTGGGTCAAGTATTTGTCCACTAGGAAGCTTCATGCTACTCCTAGGCAGATTTCTGCAATGTTATGAAGAATTTGAAGGACAGGTTGGACTTTCTCACCATACTAGTTCAATGCTAGAGCACAATTGTCGGAAAAATATTGCTAGAGCTTTGGACATTGCTTTGGATGAGCTCCACATGCCTAGCATTGATTCAGCCAAGTTGTGCGGACAGGGTGGGTTTGGTTCTGAGATGAATGGTTTTTTTGCTACTATGTCTTTATGGCTTTTTATCAGTTTGTACTTAGTCTAGTTAAATTAAATTGGGCATATACAGCGTATATTTAGTCTAGATAAGTTAACTTGGGCATATACAGTGTCTATTTTGAAACTGTTTAGATGGTTTTTTGCTGGTTTTTAATGGGATTGCTCTATGAAGATCCTCCCTGTAAGTCCCTTTTGTACAGTTTGTTGAAAGACAGCTTTGTTAAGTCTTGCTATGCTCTAATGCAGCCTTAATGTTACATCCTACCTTTTTCCAAAATATTACATTTTACTTATGTTCATTGGACAGTATTAGCATCTAGGAGTTCTATGTGGGCTAAGATGATCAAGGTAAGAATCCTCTCTCTCTATAGACTAAGATATAAATAGAAGACCAAACTAAAGCCTGCTTATATGCAAAGATAGCCACGTAACCAATAGCTGTTGATCTAGTAGCCAATAATCCACACTCAATATCAAGGATATAGGTTTCCAAAGCCTATGCCTAAGATATGGGATGGGGTCTAACTAGGTCCTAAGATAAAACAAAGACTATAAAAGGGGCATCAAGGATATAATAAGGAAGCCGCATGCAAGCAAATGATGAAAAAGGGCAACCTACATCCGAGATCGTAAATAAATAAAATTAAACAAGGTATAAATGCCAAATGGTCGATTGTAGTTGTAGTCTAGGTAAATGCGGCCTAGACTAGATCCTAAACTATGATTTTAATGGCAATCCTAAGCACCCTATAATACACCAACTTCCGTTATAAAGGCAACCTAGGCAAGGACAACAATATACATACTACTCTAACAATAAGCTAAACATATCTATTTATTAGGTAAATAAAAGGAAAGAGAATAGGGATAGAGATACTTACCTTAGGTTGAGTTGTCGGCACATCAATCTCCCCCTTGGCTCTAGTGGCACTTTGTAAGAGATGTTGTAGGTGAAGACCTCAAATGGTAAGGATGAAGACTTAAATGTCCTTAGTTCGGGACTTCAAAGACTAAGGGGCACCTCCTTGGTTGAACTCCTCCTATTGAGCTTTAGTGACCTTGAGCAAGACTTGACCTCTACAAGAATAAGCCTCTATCCACTAACTCCTCCTTTTACTACTTAAGAGCAGAAATGCGAGCGCAAGTAGAGCAAATGACTGTTGTGTGTGTTGGATATGATATTTATGAACCCTATATATATAGATCCAAACCTAGAAATCAATTGTTAATCCAAGCTGATGGCATCGGTCCAGATCAATACAGTACAACAATATCGGCTGACAAAGTATTGTATCATTAGCCACATTACATTACAAAAGACATGGAATGCTTAGAACTGTATTGGCATTGGATAAATAGGTCGGAAACAACTCTATCGGTAGTGCCAATACAATGAGAAATATAGGGAGGCTGCAAATTTGAACAGAAGGTGACAAATAAGGAAAAGAGAAATAGAGACTCAGAGGAAGCTAGGGTGATGATAATGCAAAGTACTATGAGCCAAACCCACCCCTTTCCTGGTGCACTCCTTAGGACATGCACTTAGGGAGTTTGATGTCATGACAAGTCCTGCAAGAGAGATCGTCAATAAAAAATAACGATAAAAAATATCAGTACATACAAGAGTCCCTGTTTAGTTTGATAGGCATGAGTTTGGGTATAATCCTTCTTGTTTTTAGCTGGTGGCATTCCTTTAGCTACAGCCTTCAAGGATGGAATTGTAAAGGAAAATCTGTTCTCAGCTATGGGCAAGGGCCTCAAATAGAACCTCAACTTTATCTATCAAAAAGAAGCTGTAACCAATCAAAACTCAAAACAGAAGGTAACGAAAAAAGGGGACCTGGTAACTTGGAAGAGGAGGAACTTATTCAATAAATGGTATTGTAAGAAGATTTGGTGATTGAATAAGATGACCAATTTGTGTACAAACATACGAATAAGAGAGAGAAATGAAAAATGATTAGTTTTATTTTTTATTTGTTGTGTGTTGAAATCACAAAAACAAGGACTTCTCAAGTAATACATCCATGCAAGAATTCAACTAAAGAGGGCTGATTCAGAACACTAATTTTGAAATATCTAAAATGATCAACAATATCAAAGTAATTTCTAGTTTTATTGTTGAAACTATATATGATTTTATGCTGCTAAAAATGATGATCGACTGCAAAAGTCTTATACGAAGGAATGGTATGGAATTTACATCAATTAGGCCAGCCTCTGCCTTTTTATAAAACACAGCTTAGCACATTCAGTTATTTAGTTTCTCCATATAAAGGAGAACACGTGTTTCCTTTGGTGATGATCAAGTGTTAAAACATTGTGTGGACATCGACATTGTCTGTTCAAAGTAATTAAGTTTATTGGGGAGGATTGAATCCATTGCTTTCAAGAAATAGTATGGCCTGAAAACATGGCTTAGCACTTTGAATTATGAAATTTTATGCATATCGTGCATGAGTTTTCTCGCATGATAATATTTTGATAAAAGCTACAAGAGGCATGGACCTAATAACATCAAAATGAAGCAATCTTTGTGGGGAAGGGTCAATTTCCATTGTTTATCAGAAATGTTTTGGGCCTTCACACACATTTCAAAATTTATGTTTGTTGATCTAACTTAATATTTAGATAAAACTACTTCTAATTTTCCCTCTTATTCAGCATACATTTTTCTAGCTATGCTGTTAAATTTTATTTGATCAGTATTTTTAGTTGAAATCATTTGTTGCTAATTCTTTTCTGACCTTTATTGCCATGTAGGTTAAAGAGGTCATAGAAAACCAAACTATTTCAGACACAAAAAGATATCGAACTTTGCTTTCATACATTGTGGACGTGCAACCTAAAAGATGGCTACCTGTGGCACTTGTTGAAGGAAGACTTGGGAAGGAAATTCAGTTAAATCTGACTTGCATTCGTAATCATGTAATGAGCACTGCTTTTGATGTCGTAGCTACTTTCTGAAAGATGAACAGTACTATTCTAGCTCGAATCGTATGAGGAATGGGCGAAGCCCAAGATTAATAAGTTGGAATTTATTTGTATTCCTGCTTAAAAGCAGGTGTAATTCTCGTTTTAGGATTAAACTTAGAGATCATATTCTAGTATATTGGGGAGTTTAAAACGTGATGATTGCAAGTTATGCAGATCTCACATTTATTTTTCCAATGTTGGGGGATGCGCCGAGTCACCTATAGCGTGTATTTTTTATTTCCTCATTGTTAATGCCTCACGGAAGACCTTGGGTTGTTTTTTTGGTGGGGATTTACATTTATAAGTTAAATGATTTGATTCTGTTGCTAAAACTTCTGAAATGAGTTTGCCTTTATTAATGTAAAATAAATTTCAATTATTGTCCCAATAGAAAATAAATAATCTTGAATTTTGCTAAATAGGAGGATATTTTTTCAAGGGCCAGAAAGTACTCATTCCAAATGAATTGTCTCTGTCATTGGTCTCCAATCAAGAGAAAGATGACAAATTTTTCATAATTATGGACCCTTTGCCAAATAAGTTGTATATCATTGGATTCTCTAGGAATCTTAATAGAGTTCCATTATGACTCTGCACAATTGTAGTTAAAGCTACATTTATTTTTTCCTTAAAAATAAACTGATATTCTGCTTCCGTTTAGTTTATGTAAATAGTTATTGTATATACTGCTTAATCACAAATATGATGATATCTTACAGCGGATATGCATTTGAGGTCAAATCCAGACCGCTAAACATCAATAAATGAATAATACTACTGGGTGCGAAGATCTGAAAACTGCAGCAAAGGTTTTCTCAGCAGAGGGCAAGGGCTTACAGACCATATTTCTGTTTTTAAAGCTTGACATGTATTGTGATATCTACGAAGTTATTATTGTTTTCGAATAAAAATATTTCTTTTTTTCAATTTTTTGATATTTAATATGTTTATCTTAATTTTTTTCCTTAGTCTCTTGGCGAGTCATGCTGGGTCTTTCCAGATCTTGAGTCAATGGCCTCACTGAGTCCAAGCCATGTTTATGTCGATAGGCATTTCTTCACTTTGAAAAACCCTTGCTATAAGACTTATTGTAAAAATCTAGGCCATCCATTGCAAAATATATCTATGTCGTCCATGTGTGATTGCCTTTACATTTTTAAATGTCCCTTAAAAATGAGGACAACTGAAATTTCAGTATACCAATGAGTCAAGCCTGTTGTAAAGGATGAAAAATTATTCCTCTGTATCGGCTTAGTGATGCTACAAAAGTCTTCTACAAAATGGCAGAATGGGACGTCTCCTCATTGAATGTCATAATTGCATCTTAAAGAAGACATGGGTATCCTTCAATAAGGTGTACAACATATTTCACCAAATGCAACTGAACTACCGCTCAACCCAATTCATTTCATATTTTGGAGCATACTCACAGCCTGTTCTAAAACAAAAGCTTTGGAAACTGAAATTACCATCCACGTCACAGATGTTCAGTCCCAGTTGCTACAATTTAACGCATCTATTTGTTACAAAGGTCTTAAGGGTTGTGGGTAGAGGGTGCGCAGATGACAAATCAGAGCAGGTCAGGTAAGGGCCCTCTCAAGTTATATAGAAGTTATATAGCTTTGGTTTGTTCAATAACACTTTGGGAGGCATTAAATTCCCAAATTTCCTTGGGGTTTCTCTTTTCGGTGTGCTTTCTTGTCCTTTGTGGCAGTTTTGTGGGTGTTGTACAGAACTGGATCTGTTGGGTTTGTTCCCACTTGGACACTTGACCTATTTCTTTCCTTAGTGACAGCTTCATGTTGGAGGCGCCACAAAGGTTTGTAAAGGGTTGATCTACAGCAACGCCATCACCAGGGTTGTGGCAAAGGGAGAGGGATATCGACGGCACAGGGACTCCTTGGCTGTAACTGTTATACACCGGAAGTTAAAGCCGCCACCTTTGATTTCCTTGTAGATATAAAAAAGTTTTGAGTTTATATCTTGAATTTATTTGATCCAATTTCTGTTTTGAGTTTTGAATCTTTATCTGATTTGCTATTTTTCTTCCCACAAAAGAAGTGGTATGTTACTTGGAGCAGACATGTGCTCATAGCGGCATGATGACTCCATCGGGTTCAGCTTACCAAGAACCATTTTGGTCTGATTATGAGTTCCAATGCAGTACACGCTTTTTTTGTTTGTCTACACAAATAAATTGTAAGCTTGACCTTGGCTTCCTGTAGGAGTTATTGTTTTTGTGTTTATTACTGCCAGACACGTATTTTGTGTTGGATGCGGATTTGTACATCGGCAATACTTACGGATGAGTATCTTGCTTCTGTTAGGAATCTGGTTTACACCGAACTAACCTTGAAGTAGAAGATGGAAATTCTACATATGCTACAAAATTACATGAACAGTCAATTCTTCCGGGGAACGTGAATTTGGTATATATGCCTTAATCCATGGGCAATTCTTCTTACTGAGCAAATTAATCAGGCTATAACAGGTTCATGTTTCACTTTAAAATGTTGGGTAAGCTGTATTTTACATTATAATGGATGCTTTTTGGTTTTCAAATCTAACACTGCCAATGCTGAAGTGCACATTTGTATCTCTGTTGTTTGTTCTTGACATGCAAACTGGGATCACAAACCATCCATGCAGTCTTGTGAAGAATACTGATGATATTTGTTACTGGGACTTCAAGTCCAATTACAGTGACACACTTAATGCTTATTCTAGAACTAAGCAGTGTTTGCAAAGCAAATGCCTATCTCAGCATCAGGTATCTCATCATTCTTATTATTTTATATGCCTTAAACCAATTCTTTTATGGCTTAATCAGTCTCCAAATTTGATATAATTATTCCTCGTTTTGTTTGGGAGAATAAAACATGCTAATTATGCTTTGGATTACTATTTTTATTGGTGTATAGAATAGTTAGGATTGTAGAATACTTCATGATTGTCCCTTCGAGCTTTGAATAATTGTTTATTGTATTGATTTGAATTTCACACATGATTTAAAATATATTTTGGTTACTTGTTCAGAGGCTGCCTATCATAAATATGATGGATTCATGTAAACTACATATCTATTCAGAGCAACATAAGTGGAAGTGAACGGGATCAGGATGTATGCATCTTCCAGTTCTTACCCTCAAGGTCATTTTGACTTCAACATAAATGGAAATGTCGAACCATGGCAAGCTGAATTTTTGTACCTGATATGTTTGTTGTAAAGTATGATTCACCGATACATGGATTATATTGTGAACCACATAGGCATTTAGACTATTTGGTCGCTTAGTCTTATAATTAATATACATTTAGTTGATCTTCAATTATATATATATATATATGATTGTAAGGCACAATTGGTGAAGTTTCAAGGCTGTTGTGTCCATGGAGCATGTTTGATATGATTCACCCAGGAAGTGGGTGAGATGAAGTGTAATTTGAGTGGGGGCATTTGGTACTGTCGGCCTTGACTTATATAAGGCCATCAGAAAATCTGGTTTTTGTCAATCTATTGAATGTAATATGAAGAATGGAAGGGGGAGCTTCTGGTTATGGACGATGAGCAGTACATTCTGCAAATGATTAAATCCATTGTGTGTCAGGTAAATGAATGTTGGACATGACATGGAGCATATAATAGGATTCTGGGATTACAAAAGATATATAATTTTAAGTTTTTGGCTTTTTCGTATCCTCTACTGTAGGGTGATTTTTTTTGTTGAAACATCAACTTAGATTGTGGTTAGCCAGTTCACATATCTTCCTTTCTTGTAATGCAATTTGATGTTTGGCATCATTCTTTCACTTTGTGGCAATGCAATGACGACTTAAGTTTCTAAGGAAAGTAGATTTTTCTGTTAATATTTTCTATTTCCTTTGTTGAATTTTTTTGTTTCTTGATCTTTATTTATGGAGGCTTCAAAACAAAAGAAGAAACATTATTTCTAGACTTCATTAGCTAATCCGAGTCTCTTACCCCCTAAATTTACATTTTGAATGAATTCTTGAATTAACTAATAAGAATTTAAAGAGCTTGGGCTAAATTTGTTTTGGTATGTGGGATTTATCTAATGCATTTACAGGTTTGTCTAATTTAGTTGATGCCTTTTAATTTTCAAGTTTTGAAAATGGATCAAGTAAAGGTGCATCAGAATGCACACAATTTAGGTGAAGTTGAGTGCGAAAACATTTTTTGGAATAGTTTTGATGTGGATTAAATGTAACTTCTTTTGCCTTATGTTTTAAAAAAAAAAAATATTGGAATGCATCTATATATTAACCAATTAAAAAAAATAGAATAGAGTACATAGATGGTTGCAATAAAATGTGGTTGATTGGTATTAATGGCCCAAAGTCAATGCTTACAAACAATACTCCAAAATCACGAAGTGCTAAATACAGCATTGGATAAACAACCAGAGTATCAAAAGAATACATCAAAACATAAAATCAAGTGTGAAAATGACACATTGGTAGCAACACTAGAAGTGGGCGGTGGCAGAGCATTCTTGGGAGGAAGATTAACCCAAGAAAAAGGGTCCCCTAAAGGAGGTCCAGAGATACCTACCCATCATGAGCATTGTTCGAAGGAGCCAAAGGCATCATAATGCCCCACCCAAGAGGCAAATGCATATTAACATCTGTTTAATGGCCACTGTGCATTGGAGATAACCAATGAGACAACCCAATAGAAGCTTTGCCACTAGCTAAGGATTCCAACACCCCACCCTGCTCTCCCTATCCGTGCTCCCTCATGCGCCCCTCCTAGACTACGTGCCCCTTAAGGAAGAGGGGAGAAGAAACAATTGTGAGTAGCTCTGTTGTCGTTTTGGTGCTAGTGGAGGAGATCCTTGTAGTAGTGAATTCGAAGGGACCTTGCTTATGGTGCATGGCATACCCCCCCCGCCGCCCCCCCCCTCCCCCCACGATCGAGGAGCTCCCAAAGATGTTAAAACTCAAAGGAAACCTTTTCTGCATATACCTGCCTTTGTAAACAAGCATAAGGGATAATAACAACTTTATCGTTAATTGAAAAATGTTGTGAAAGAATCTCGTTATTGAAAATGACAACATTGCTAGCTTTCCAAAGTTGAAAAGGGATAGTAGCTCTATAAAAAATCAGCGATATATGTCAGTGATTAAGAACAATCCCCAAACAAGGTCATCCTCCATTTGATGGGCTTTGGGTTGAAAGGTTGAAATAAACTGTGAATCCATTGCCAAGCTTCATGATCACAAGGTCTAGAATAAGTTCACAAACATCTTGGATTTACATCATGGAGTGCACTTGGGATTATAAACCTCAATGTGTTCGAGTCTTTCTCCTAGTAGCACACCTCGGTAAACAAGACACCAAAAGAAATGAGTGAGCTTAGGCTTGAGCTTAGAGTTCCATATTCAGTTGAGGTAGGAAAGCCACACTTAGGGAAAAGAATTCATACTCCATCAATTGTTTAACTCGCCAAGAGTTGAGGAAAAGGGGCTTATGATTTGATATAGCAATTTCAAAGAGTAATTCTTTAAAGCGGACTCACAATTTTATTGCCACTATCTTCACTAGGGAACTAGAGATTGTAGGCCAAGTTTATGCATCATAACATTTTTCATGAGCTCCTAAATGAGCATAATGGAAGGAATATCAAAAGCTAAAAATTTGTATTTCCTCTACTAGTTGGGCCAAGGAATCCAATGACAAGGCAAGACAAGATATCTCATAGTGGATTTAAAAATAAAAATAAAAATCTAAAGGGCTTTGATACCTGGAGTTTTAGCAAGTGGGAGGTCACTACTAGGCATGATAGGGGAACACCATAATTTGTGTTTGTTTAAGGAAAGACTAGATCTAAACCCGTTTCCAACCCACTTGAGGTGCGACTTGACTATTTTATATATTTCCATATGTTTTTTACTACTAAAGACCCCTCAATTTTGACTAACGCTGAGGTGATGAGCAAGGTATGAAATCGTGTATTTTTCCAACTAGTGTTGCCATAGGGAGAGCCTGCAAAAATGCAATGCCTTAGCAATATTTTTCATGCTTCAAAACTTTTGATAAAATGAACAACCCATTTAGTGCATAGAGTGATGCTTTATCTATAAATATCAACAATGCCCATACCATCTTTACCCTGAGGGAGGCAACAAACATCCCATGCCACTTTGTGAAAACCTTTAGTTTGTTTAGCATGAGCCCAAAGAATGACTCTGAGCAATTTAGCCAACCTATCATATGAAGCTTTTGAGGGAGCCCAACATGAAAAATAGTAAATGTCAGTGTCAAAAATAATTTTGGTGTAGAATTGGAACTGTCCTATCAATGGCAAAGGCTTTGTGATCCAATAGGTGCTTTGTCGATGTTATCCAATAGACACTTTATCGTTGTGATCCAATAAGCACTCTTATTTTCAACTCTCTCAAGCACATACCGCCATAGTTTAGAGGAGGTACTATCAAAGGAAAAAGGAATGCCTAAGAATTAGAATCTCTCCCCTCGCTTAATCCATTTCCATGGGAAGTCCTAGAGCCAATGTAACATAGGCATCATGTTCTACGTAAAGCATTGGGTTTTGGCCCATTGTAAGTGGGACGTTGAAGATTTACAAAAATTTCAAGACAATGCAACACTTATATGAAAGAAGCCTCATTCTCTGCAAGTGTAAGGAAAGAGTCATCTACAAAATGGCCATTCATGAACTTAGTTGTCCTATCAAGGAGCATAATTCCTCATATAACTTTAACTCTTTCGGAAAGAAGGTAGCCTAAAGCTTCACTTGCCAAAACATGAGAGTCAAAGGAAGAGAATAAACTTGAAAGAGGCCAAAGCTTTCTAACTTACGGTCATTGATGGTTTGACAAGACATGGCATAAGAGAAAATAATTTGCATAGTCGAGAGAAAGAATTCACCAAAACATAAGGCCTTTAACATGGCAAGGATGAAGGGCCATTCAAGTAGTCATAGGATTATGCAAAATCAAGTTTTAGAAATGTAGTTCATTATTGAGAGCCACAATTCCAGTCCATACCTTCACAGGTTGTGATAATGTTATCTTGGATATATGAAATTTTGATAAAACTTGTTTTCTCTAGGCTAATAATTTTAGGATGGATGTGATGAAGTAGAGTGCTAAGGCTTTGGCTATAATCTTGTAAGAGACATTAAATAATGTGATGGGACTCTAATTAGTAATGAACTCTACATCTCTTGCTTAAGGGATGAATTTAGTGTTGCCTTTGTTAATTAGCTTTTGCAAGGGAAACCGTCATTCCTAGTGCCTTGTCATAGGTCATGTTTTGCACCATCACATAAATCTCATCAAGAGTCAGGGGGCATCACACAATGTTTGAGACACAAAGTTTAACTTGTGAGGAACCACATGCAAACATTCTTTCAAAGTTTGACCCCGCTCCATTGTATCTTCTTGGGCTTACAACACCAATTTGTAGTGGTCTAAAGAGACTCAAGGAAATTTCATGAAGATTGATGAGGTGATTGTGTGCATTGTTTGAATAAATTTAATTTGTTCTATAGCTTGCTTTGCCTAAAAATATTTTGAGGCACGATCACCAAATTTGATCAAATGCATTCGAGCTCAAATTTGAGAACCTTTTGCTACATGGTGCACTCCATAAGTTTGAGGTTGTGTTCACGTTTGGAAAACATAGTTCGTAACTGATAATCAAATGGGATTTTCTAACATTGTGCAATATCCCAATAAATTATTTGGCCAACGTGCAATTGACCCACTTTTGAACCCTCACCACTTGCTTACCATGGTGCCTATTGTCACTTGGATTTGCACCCTTTGAGGAGATGCAAAGCTCTCCTCATCCAAGTGGCACAATGGAATCACCTCTATGCTTGTGGGAAACCTAAGGAATGAGGTTAGTCTCTAGATAGGGATAACTCCCTTGATGTACCACTTAGGTTTGCAACTACTACTAAACTTGAGGGGTGAAAAGGGAGAAGGGTAACTTAAATCAAACTAATCTATGGGAGGTGATACACCAAATTGACCGATGACATCCAACCATATGCATATTACACTTGAAATCAAAGGACAAACTAACATACACTCTCCAATCTATGCCTTCTTGCATCAATGTTACATTGTGGGGTTATGGATGAATGTGCAAAGCTAGGAGGACTAGACAAGATGCCTTGAGTGGCACAAATGAAGAGACTAACTCACTTAAACTTTGACATTTCTTGGAACACATCACATGCCCTGCAAGAAGAAGCTACATATAGGTGAGAGAATGTGACAACTTGCTAAGGAATCCATAGTCTTCACTAAGAAAATTCAACATTCAAGTAAAACACAATATGAGCAATCATGGAAGAGGTAATACTTAGTCATTTTATTGATCAAAGGTATACAAATGAGCAAGGATTCACCATACTCAAGTGGAGCATCCATACAATGCCAAAATGGCTAGTTCTTATAGAAATTATGAGAGAGAGAAGAAGAGATAAGTCCAAGGGTCACAAGGACACTTGTCAAGATGATCCAAAGAGTTACTTGTTAATGTGGAGAGGGTATGGGATGAACCATGTAAGGTCAATATTTACAAGTGTCAATCCAGTCACAAACTTCATGAAAAGTAGCAATAAAAATCAACTAGCTCAGAATCTTCATGATTAGAGTTGTTTGAACATCCTATAACTAATTAGGACCATGATAAATGATTGGAATGTAGGGTAGGGACTTCAAACATGCCTCTTCATGCATTAGTTTCATGCTTGGTCTTCTGGAATCACTTGGAAGTGACTCATCATCATCTACTATCTAGAAAATTGCCCTTCCATGCACCCTGCACACTTGGCCTAAAAATTGGTATCAATTGTCCATATAAATCCATGGGAAGGAGTGAATGATAAGTTTCAAGGCCCTCCATATCCCTAAAATCATTGGACACATCTTAAAATGAGCTCACTTAAATTTTTTCATCTTCTTCACTAGCTTGTCCAATATGCCATATTTGACTGGATGAGTTGAAACACTTGGTTTGGGTAATTATAAGTTGATTCAGGGCATGAAATGAATATGGGGAGTTAGCTTAAGTCCTAGTATTTCACCCAAAGTTGGTTTCATCTCTTGACTCTTTCTAGAACCTGTGTAATACAAAAAATGGTAAAAATAAGCTTATTTTGTACCTTGTTCGTACAATAAAAAAGGTGTGGAGTAGCTTGGGTGAGTCATCTCCAAGTTCCAAAAGGTTTCATGAGCTAACTATGGCCTTAGACTAGCGTTCTAACTTAATCTTCCCAAACTAGTCCTTAACAAGGGGTTGTAAGGGTTTTAGGCTTGTTTCCACTCTTAAGGTTGTTTCATAAAAGTTGGACATCCAACCTGCAAACAAATTTTACTAATTTGGCCTTCAAGACCCCTGCTAACATCCCCTAACTCCTTTGCCTCCCATGCAGATCCTCATGAAAGATATTAGCTTCAAAATATGGCCTATGGAGCTTGTCTCTCTCCTTACAAACTGAGTTGGTTTCTGAGCTAAAAATAGCTTTTCTAAGGTTTCTTTTGCTTTCCAAAAGCTTGGACACCTCTGATATGACCCCATGTACATGTCTCAATAGGATAGAAAGATAACCTCATGCTATAAGTGTAAAGGACTCTCATTTTGGGCATAGGCCTAATCTTTGCCTAGTGGGTTTGAGTTGGTTAAGACCCAAAAGGGTTCCTCATGGTTTCCCATACAAGTTTATATGCTTGAACACCTTTGATATGGTCCCACAAACATGTTCCAATGGATTGGGAAGTCCACTTAGATAAAAAAATGAATATGACCTCTTGTTTGATTTCAAGGCATACCTTCGCCTCAATAGGTCTACCTATAAGCTTAGGAACATGGAGAAATCTGATGTGTTTGACCTGCCCCTGCTTAGTTTCCCATGTTTGTATGGATGTGACTCAACTTTCCAAACCCTCCTAAAGTGTCCAAACAACTCCTTACTCATCTATTTACCACCCTCCTTCAAAACTACTAAGTTCTTGTATGAGGAAAGTACCCCCTATCTGAGACAAAATAGGGGGTACTTCCCCTACTTTTCCACGCAGTTAAAATGTTTGAGGTGTTTCTACAAGTAACAGGGATGCTCCTTACCAAAATTGAGCTTCTGGTCAGGGCATTTGACTCCCCAACCTTCCAAAAATCTAAACAAACTCCTCATTTATAGACTATGTGTGAGGTTCCTCCAAACTGACTGTATTGTTGGGAGATATAAACCGGAAGCACACAATTTGATTACCAAACCAAGCAATTTAATATGCGGAAATTAACCAGATTCACCAAGTAACTAGAATTCAAAATAACACAAGATATGAGAGACAATACACAACTTGTATTAACACTTTATATAGAAAAGAATACAATAAAGAAGATGCCACTTCTTCTCCACCACCTTACAGAGGTTTCCCACACCTCAAGTGAATAGTAATTCTTCTCCCCAAAGCTCTCCCTCTCACAAGTCCCAACACCCAACTCAAATACAGAGTTGGTGTTCACCTCCCGTGCTCCACGCACAACACAAGTGCTCCACGCACTCCACAAGCACTCCACGTGCTCCACAAGTACTCAAGGTACTTCAAGTAGATCTCCCATGAATCTGCAACAACCTGCAATTCAACAGACCATACTTATGGAAGGAACTCCCTTGCCTTCCTCTTGCTCTATCCGAGTACACACCTGTACTCCAAGTAGATCCTGCCTGATACTGCTCCCTGTTGTGTTGCTGTCTATATGACCTTGCACACCTGCAAATCAAACAACGGTTCTGCTCACCTGTGAACCTCGACCTTGCACACACATACACCTGCAGATCAACGATCTTACTTACCATGTAGATCTCCTATATAGGCCATGCAACTGTGACCAAGATCCTACACTCCTGAAGAACCCAGCTGGCTCTCCAATCCAGCACCAACACACCTGGTACTGAGGCACTAGGAGGAACGCACCATTGCTCTACCTCACACACAGAAGGAGCTTATAATTATGCTCTCTTACTCCCTAGCACACTTTTCCAATACAACCATGAGTCTATTATATAGATCTCATCCAAACAATAATTAGACATCTAATTACAATAATTAGATCCGCAGCTATGAGTCTAAAATTAGCACTCATCATGCAAACACTTGGTTCGTTAGCTAACTGCCCGTAATTAGCTCGCAGTCGAACCACACAGGCGACCGACATCGGTCCCTGTCCGCCTGGGGGTCGCCGACGCCGGCCGATCTCTGACCGACGTCGGTTGCCTTCCTGCCCTATCCTGCCGACGTCGGTTGGCCTGACCGACGCCGGTGTCTCTGACACTTAGCAACTCTCCTGCAACCTCCACCGTGTCTGCATCAGTGAAGCTTTTAGCTCCACAATCCTAACAATCTCCCACTTGGAGATAAACAGCTGCACTGTACCTGTACCTGTACTCCGTCTAATCTGTTTCCTGGTTTGTATCCCTCTTCAAGCTCCCCCCTGAAGACAACCCACCACACATCCCGTGGTGTACCACCTGTCATCCGAACCTACAACACCTGTAGTGAAGTCCTGACCCTGCATAGCAACACCTGCTGCCGGTCCCTCTCAGAAAACCTGAGAACCCACTTCCCCGAATTGGCTCCTAACTCTGACAGCTCCCACTGCATGGGAATACTCAGGTCTATACCAGACCTCATGTGATTTCGGACACTGTACCTGTCCAGCCCTTAGTGTGCTCCAGTTCTGCATCCTGAACCTCGCCGACACTTGATTCACATCAGCTCCCACTCGAGACAAAATCAACCTGTGATCTCCATGCCTCCCATGTCAAAGAATTCCGCTGCTCCAAACTCCTCATGACATGCCACTGAACTAATCTTACCCTTAGCTCAGCAAAATCCTGTATGTACACCCCTGCTAGCTAGCATACTATCCACATACAGCAACAGAATGATGTTGCAATCACCATCCCCTTGGTAAGTCAAATCACAGTAGTTACCCTGACATTGACTGAAGCCATGCTCCGTCCTCCACCTGTCAAAACCTGTACCACTGTCCTGCAGCTCCACAAGACCATATAACCTGGTCTTCCGTCTCACGTATCCGTTCTCTCTATTCTTCTACTAAGGTATCCATTCGTCTCTATGCTTTTATACCTGCTGGCAACCCTACCAAAACACACCTGTCTGGTTCTCCTCCAAGGAATCACATCCTCATCCATGCCAAGCTCACCCCTGTTTCCTGGATCCTTCCTGCTCTACAATCAGCAACATGTATAAAGAAGAGGAACAACGAATTTGAGGGCCTACTTACGCCTTCAGTCCTCCGTATGAGTGTTTGAGACTCCTTGACAGCTTGCTGTCCACCCAAAATCCGTTACAGTGACCGACCTCGGTCACTCCACAGTCTGCATCCGACCGACGTCGGTTTCATGCATCTGTACCTGACTACCAACCTGCCAGCGCTGGTGTCCCTGCTGCCGACGTCGGTCCTCCTAACCGACATCGGTCTTACATACTGCCGACGTCGGTCTCCTGACCGACGTCGGTCTTACCCTGCCCGACATCGCCGGCTTCGGTCTGCACATGACCGACATCGGCACCTGTGTTCGCCTGTGAGTGATGACTTTTTACCCGCGAGCTTCTTTGAATCAAAACCCATGTCCAAACTGCCCTGCTCAGAAGTATCCAGCCACATCCACTGGGTTCTGTCTGCCATCTCCTCCATAAACACCAAGGCTTTCCAGTTCTTAAACCTGTCAAATATATCTGTCTTCCGCTTAAGAACATGCATCTCCTTCCTTCTCATGTGACCAAGCCTACGAAGCCACGTCTCCGCAACAAAAGAAGAATCAGTAATATAAACAAGTAGATAAAGGATACCTATTTTCTTACCACCAGCTAATTCAAGTGCATCCGCTGTGAGAGTTCTTGTGCATCTCTCATCACCCAATCTTTCTGAAGAAATTAGCCATATCTCCAAACCTGGGACCTGCATGACCTTCATCAACACCTGTGTGTTGGCCGCCTGCAATTTCAGCTACACTTCCCCTTTGCCAATTCTTTGGCAAGGCTTACCAGCTCCTCTACCTAGGGCTGCATGGAAAGAGGCAACCGAATCTTTTATCCAAGATTCAACTTTATCCAAGAAACCTCCAAGAACATCCTGTGCAATAACACCTGCAACATCTGCTTCTTCAGTTTCTTCATGCTGATCTGCTACCAACCAACAATAATCTTTTACCTGCTCTTTCTTTCCATAGGACCGTGAGTGACCATCTGTGCTTTTCAACTCCTCCATTCTTAGCTTACTTTGATCTGTTGTTGCTCTACTCCCACTCGATCAGAAACCCCTGAGAGTGCCCTGTAACCAAACACAAACCCTGCTTCCTCCAACCTTAGCTCTGATACCACTTGTTGGGAGATATAAACCGGAAGCACACAATTTGATTACCAAACCAAGCAATTTAATATGCGGAAATTAACCAGATTCACCAAGTAACTAGAATTCAGAATAACACAAGATATGAGAGACAATACACAACTTGTATTAACACTTTATACAGAAAAGAATACAATAAAGAAGATGCCACTTCTTCTCCACCACCTTACAGAGGTTTCCCACACCTCAAGTGAACAGTAATTCTTCTCCCCAAAGCTCTCCCTCTCACAGGTCCCAACACCCAACTCAAATACAGAGTTGGTGTTCACCTCCCGTGCTCCACGCACAACACAAGTGCTCCACGCACTCCACAAGCACTCCACGTGCTCCACAAGTACTCAAGGTACTTCAAGTAGATCTCCCATGAATCTGCAACAACCTGCAATTCAACAGACCATACTTATGGAAGGAACTCCCTTGCCTTCCTCTTGCTCTATCCGAGTACACACCTGTACTCCAAGTAGATCCTGCCTGATACTGCTCCCTGTTGTGTTGCTGTCTATATGACCTTGGACACCTGCAAATCAAACAACGGTTCTGCTCACCTATGAACCTCGACCTTGCACACACATACACCTGCAGATCAACGATCTTACTTACCATGTAGATCTCCTATATAGGCCATGCAACTGTGACCAAGATCCTACACTCCTGAAGAACCCAGCTGGCTCTCCAATCCAGCACCAACACACCTGGTACTGAGGCACTAGGAGGAACGCACCATTGCTCTACCTCACACACAGAAGGAGCTTATAATTATGCTCTCTTACTCCCTAGCACACTTTTCCAATACAACCATGAGTCTATTATATAGATCTCATCCAAACAATAATTAGACATCTAAATACAATAATTAGATCCGCAGCTATGAGTCTAAAATTAGCACTCATCATGCAAACACTTGGTTCGTTAGCTAACTGCCCGTAATTAGCTCGCAGTCGAACCACACAGGCGACCGACGTCGGTCCCTGTCCGCCTGGGGGTCGCCGACGCCGGCCGATCTCTGACCGACGTCGGTTGCCTTCCTGCCCTATCCTGCCGACGTCGATTGGCCTGACCGACGCCGGTGTCTCTGACACTTAGCAACTCTCCTGCAACCTCCACCGTGTCTGCATCAGTGAAGCTTTTAGCTCCACAATCCTAACAATCTCCCACTTGGAGATAAACAGCTGCACTGTACCTGTACCTGTACTCCGTCTAATCTATTTCCTGGTTTGTATCCCTCTTCAAGCTCCCCCCTGAAGACAACCCACCACACATCCCGTGGTGTACCACCTGTCATCCGAGTAACCTGCCACATCCGAACCTACAACACCTGTAGTGAAGTCCTGACCCTGCATAGCAACACCTGCTGCCGGTCCCTCTCAGAAAACCTGAGAACCCACTTCCCCGAATTGGCTCCTAACTCTGACAGCTCCCACTGCATGGGAATACTCAGGTCTATACCAGACCTCATGTGATTTTGGACACTGTACCTGTCCAGCCCTTAGTGTGCTCCGGTTCTGCATCCTGAACCTCGTCGACACCTGATTCACATCAGCTCCCACTCGAGACAAAATCAACCTGTGATCTCCATGCCTCCCATGTCAAAGAATTCCGCTGCTCCAAACTCCTCATGACATGCCACTGAACTAATCTTACCCTTAGCTCAGCAAAATCCTGTATGTACACCCCTGCTAGCTAGCATACTATCCACATACAGCAACAGAATGATGTTGCAATCACCATCCCCTTGGTAAGTCAAATCACAGTAGTTACCCTGACATTGACTGAAGCCATGCTCCGTCCTCCACCTGTCAAAACCTGTACCACTGTCTTGCAGCTCCACAAGACCATATAACCTGGTCTTCCGTCTCACGTATCCGTTCTCTCTATTCTTCTACTAAGGTATCCATTCGTCTCTGTGCTTTTATACCTGCTGGCAACCCTACCAAAACACACCTGTCTGGTTCTCCTCCAAGGAATCACATCCTCATCCATGCCAAGCTCACACCTGTTTCCTGGATCCTTCCTGCTCTACAATCAGCAACATGTATAAAGAAGAGGAACAACGAATTTGAGGGCCTACTTACGCCTTCAGTCCTCCGTATGGGTGTTTGAGACTCCTTAACAGCTTGCTGTCCACCCAAAATCTGTTACAGTGACCGACCTCGGTCACTCCACAGTCTGAATCCGACCGACATCGGTTTCATGCGTCTGTACCTGACTACCAACCTGCCAGCGCTGGTGTCCCTGCTGCCGACGTCGGTCCTCCTAACCGACATCGGTCTTACATA
Organism: Torreya grandis; assembly: GCA_037957365.1. NCBI lineage: Eukaryota > Viridiplantae > Streptophyta > Pinopsida > Cupressales > Taxaceae > Torreya > Torreya grandis. The sequence goes on along the minus strand of JARHVA010001430.1, from coordinate 1,784,913 downwards.
CTGCCGACGTCGGTCTCCTGACCGACGTCAGTCTTACCCTGCCCGACATCGCCGGCTTCGGTCTGCATATGACCGACATCGGCACCTGTGTTCGCCTGTGAGTGATGACTTTTTACCCGCGAGCTTCTTTGAATCAAAACCCATGTCCAAACTGCCTGCTCAGAAGTATCCAGCCACATCCACTGGGTTCTGTCCGCCATCTCCTCCATAAACACCAAGGCTTTCCAGTTCTTAAGCCTGTCAAATATATCTGTCTTCCGCTTAAGAACATGCATCTCCTTCCTGCTCATGTGACCAAGCCTACGAAGCCACGTCTCCGCAACAAAAGAAGAATCAGTAATATAAACAAGTAGATAAAGGATACCTGTTTTCTTACCACCAGCTAATTCAAGTGCATCCGCTGTGAGAGTTCTTGTGCATCTCTCATCACCCAATCTTTCTGAAGAAATTAGCCATATCTCCAAACCTGGGACCTGCATGACCTTCATCAACACCTGTGTGTTGGCCGCCTGCAATTTTAGCTTCACTTCCCCTTTGCCAATTCTTTGGCAAGGCTTACCAGCTCCTCTACCTAGGGCTACATGGAAAGAGGCAACCGAATCTTTTATCCAAGATTCAACTTTATCCAAGAAACCTCCAAGAACATCCTGTGCAATAACACCTGCAACATCTGCTTCTTCAGTTTCTTCATGCTGATCTGCTACCAACCAACAATAATCTTTTACCTGCTCTTTCTTTCCATAGGACCGTGAGTGACCATCTGTGCTTTTCAACTCCTCCATTCTTAGCTTACTTTGATCTGCTGTTGCTCTACTCCCACTCGATCAGAAACCCCTGAGAGTGCCCTGTAACCAAACACAAAACCTGCTTCCTCCAACCTTAGCTCTGATACCACTTGTTGGGAGATATAAACCGGAAGCACACAATTTGATTACCAAACCAAGCAATTTAATATGCGGAAATTAACCAGATTCACCAAGTAACTAGAATTCAGAATAACACAAGATATGAGAGACAATACACAACTTGTATTAACACTTTATACAGAAAAGAATACAATAAAGAAGATGCCACTTCTTCTCCACCACCTTACAGAGGTTTCCCACACCTCAAGTGAACAGTAATTCTTCTCCCCAAAGCTCTCCCTCTCACAGGTCCCAACACCCAACTCAAATACAGAGTTGGTGTTCACCTCCCGTGCTCCACGCACAACACAAGTGCTCCACGCACTCCACAAGCACTCCACGTGCTCCACAAGTACTCAAGGTACTTCAAGTAGATCTCCCATGAATCTGCAACAACCTGCAATTCAACAGACCATACTTATGGAAGGAACTCCCTTGCCTTCCTCTTACTCTATCCGAGTACACACCTGTACTCCAAGTAGATCCTGCCTAATACTGCTCCCTGTTGTGTTGCTGTCTATATGACCTTGCACACCTGCAAATCAAACAACGGTTCTGCTCACCTGTGAACCTCGACCTTGCACACACATACACCTGCAGATCAACGATCTTACTTACCATGTAGATCTCCTATATAGGCCATGCAACTGTGACCAAGATCCTACACTCCTGAAGAACCCAGCTGGCTCTCCAATCCAGCACCAACACACCTGGTACTGAGGCACTAGGAGGAACGCACCATTGCTCTACCTCACACACAGAAGGAGCTTATAATTATGCTCTCTTACTCCCTAGCACACTTTTCCAATACAACCATGAGTCTATTATATAGATCTCATCCAAACAATAATTAGACATCTAATTACAATAATTAGATCCGCAGCTATGAGTCTAAAATTAGCACTCATCATGCAAACACTTGGTTCGTTAGCTAACTGCCCGTAATTAGCTCGCAGTCGAACCACACAGGCGACCAACGTCGGTCCCTGTCTGCCTGGGGGTCGCCGACGCCGGCCGATCTCTGACCGACGTCGGTTGCCTTCCTGCCCTATCCTGCCGACGTCGGTTGGCCTGACCGATGCCGGTGTCTCTGACACTTAGCAACTCTCCTGCAACCTCCACCGTGTCTGCATCAGTGAAGCTTTTAGCTCCACAATCCTAACATGTATTTTATGTTATGAGAACCTTTTCCTTTTGTGAGTTTATATTATCAATTCATATTATAAACTATCATGCTACTTATGGAGGTGTCTCATCACCTATTCCTTACTTCAACCTTCTATGGACCCCTCAACTCTTGAATTCTCAAACTATATTTGTAACCCTGACTATGCTTCTTGCCTTAGGAGGTCCTATAGGTGTATGCATGATTTATCCTTGGATATAGTGAATATAAGATTTTTATTATCTTCTAGGATCATTAATACATGTTTTATAATTATGTGTTTACTTTGGGTGACATTTGATCACCACTTAGGGCCTCCTTTTAGCTCACTGCCTGACTGTGCTTTGCCTTTTGAAGGAACATTTGTAGATGGATTTGGCATGAATTATACATTTTAAAATAGTGTTGAAAACCTCATTTACTTCTCCTATATTCTCTTGACATTGTTTAGGTTCATATGTTCCTTATTGCATAGACATAGACCTTGGTCAAAACACCCTTTTGTCAATCTGCCTTCTAGATTGTAACTTGCTCTTTAGGACTTTGCTTATAGGTTATTCTGCTTAAACTAAGGTTGATAATGGTATGGATAGACCTTTCATTTAACCAATGAGGACTATTGATATCCTCTTATGCATTACAATCACCTTGCATGGTCTTTTGGGTCTACAAACTAAAATTTCCTGTCATGACTGAGACACCCTGCATATGACCCCTGCTGTAGGTGAATGTTTCATGCCTATGTACGGACTAGGAATGCTTATGGGGGTTAGAGTATACTGTATCAAACTCTTTTTATGACCTCCATGCTTAAATGAATCTCTTTCACGTCATAAGATCCTTTAAACATGGAAGCTTGCCTCATTTACTCCTTGAAGTACTAAAGTCATTTTGTAATTTAAGCCTTGTATAACTCACTGCCTAGTTTTAGTGATTCAAGAGGCATCTTTGAGTCTCATAACAACTACCTTACATCAACTCCTTTGATTCCATTTTTTTTCACAAGTCCTCTTTATGCTAGAGGCAACAACAACTCACTTAACTAGATGTTTCAAAACCCTTTGTATCTTCATTCTAAGGCACCAAAAAAACACTTAAGACCTTTATTTTACTATTTTGGGGACTGCAGGCTTGAAAACTCAGTCACTATCTTGGAAAGGATCTTCCACCTTGATTAGTCATCCTATCACTTAAAAATTCATGTTATGATCTCTTCTAACCTATGAAGTCTCCTAGAATGAGTTCTATTGATTTCCTATCATTTCAAAATGGCTCCCTTTTGAGGTGATCCCTGCTAAACCACCTGTAGGTGGATGTTTTAATACACCAATAATGAATTGGATAAGAGCAATAGGACACTATCCATGTATATGGACTTTGTATGCTTCTATCAAACATACCAACTACACCTCTTAGAAATTTTAAGGAATTGGAAACATATCAAGCCCTTTTACCCCTAAGGATGATGTCAACAATGGTTGTAGGTGTAAATTATAATGTTTATGTAGGCAAGACATGGAATTGAGCAAGAATATGTTAGGGAAAATATTCCAAAGCCACTAAAATGAAATTGTCAACATTACTATACATGATATTCATCAAGAAACAATTGTAACCAACTTTAACATATACTCCCCAACATGAAAAACACTTGCATATATGTTGAATACAACAAACATGGGCATCTCATGACTGTTAGGCATGGAAATTGAGCATGTGACAACATTGCAACTCTTTCAAAATAATCTCAATTAACTATTTCCAAATATTGATGGTTTGAAAAATTAGAATACCATGAATACAAATCCAAGAACAAGGTGAGCAAGCTCATACACGTGACTGCAAGTGAAGCTAGGCATGAAGTTGACAATGGAGGAAGACAAGCTAGCAAGCTACTCAAATGATGACATGGTGAGACAAAAACATGGGAGGAGGTGGTAATATTACACATAGACCTATGGAGAACTATTTACTATATATATGAGACAACTAAAGGAGGAAAAACTTAGCAAACAAGAAGCATTTTAGCTAGAACTACACCTGGTGACACCCTCTTGCAACATGAACTAAATTACTTATCTAAACACCATGGAACCTAAAAAAAATAGTGGATAAAATTTTATAAGAAATACAACATCTTCTGGATCCAACATCACCAATTGGTTCATATTGATTTGTCCAAAATGGAGTAAAACCTATAGGGTGCATGAAACAACTAGCAGATTTGCATAGTCAACTTGTTAGCAATGGTTTATAAATCATGGTTGATAAATATTTTTAATTTTTATATGAAAATTAATTTCTCTAATTATACTATCATCTCTCAAAATAATTTGTCCTGAAACTACTTGTGCTGTCCATATTGAGCAAAAACCTGAAGGTCATTTTTGCATGTCTAAGAAAGCCAAAATGGATAAGAATGGTTTTAGGAAGAAAATTACAATTATATATCAATTAAATCATGGATATAAGAGTGGAGATTCTGAAGAGTCATATTTCAATATTTTTTAGGTGGCACACTTCCTAAGGAGGTTGTACAAATGCCATTTTTCCTTTTTTTCCAAGAAAACTGCCTTTTCTCTGAACAACCTACCATATTTTCAATGGTGTTAGTTATATAATACTTATAATGAAACATGGGACATGAAATCATGTTTTTACACTTGCACATTTCTCAATAAACTTGTACAAAACATTAAATGCACTATTTTGACCCCCTAAATGACCCAAAAATGATATAAGGACATAAAGACTAATTGACCAAAGCTAATATAACATTATTTGATATCAATTAAACTATAAAACACTTTCTGAAAATATATTATACCCCCTTATAGACCTAAAAATTCAAGTTTTTTACTAGGGGGGCCCAATTTGACTTCAAAATCAAATTTGGTCAACAAATTAGTGACTTAAAGGGGTAGTATGCTTGCTATACTAACTGAACAAGTAGCCTTATTAGTCCATTGATTTTATATGTCATCTAAGGACTAAGACAAATAATAAAACCCTTTTACTTTTGACTTTGACTAAGATAAGACAACTAATACTACCTCAACCACACAAAGCAAAGGGCACACACAACAAAGAAAGCAAACACACAAGACACACACATGTACTCAAGGAACTTAGGGGAAGAAAATAAAAACCTGTTATATACAACTAAAAATGATAATACCTCCCTCCTAGATTAAAGGGAAAGTTTGAAGCATCACTTTCTTCATGAGATGGAACATGGTGCAAAGTATGCCTCTCCTTGGATTGGATGTTTTGTGGATCAGACTTGTTCTTTGGCATTTCAATTGTCATACTCTCAAGTAGACCATCCTCAAACAATTATACAATGTAAAATTATTCCTCTTTCATCCAAAAATCTTCAACTTTGTCATGTAGATCCTCAATTGCAATCTCAAATGATGATTGAGCAAGGCATACCTTCTTATCTTCCATGGTTCTCTCAATAAGATTAGGCTTCTTCTCAGATGCAAGCTCTTATAGCTCATCAAGGAGATTTTAAAACTCTATAAAATATTGATCATTGTCTTCCATGGAAACTTCTTCCTTCACCTTGTCATACACTTGGCCTTCAACTTGGAAAAACTCTTCAAACTCTTGAAGTAACTCCATTTGTAGCTGCCAATCATCGTTGTCCTCTTTATCATCTAAAACCATTGCCTTTTCCATATTCTCTTCTTAATGTATGATGTCATCAAGATGGTGTTCCTCAATCTCCATTGCATTATCAAGTGGCTTCATGATAGCTGATTCTTGACCAGTAGAAAGAGCTCCATCTTTATGTTTGATTGCACACTCAAGCTCATATTCATTAGACTCATCAACAAGATTGGGTTTATCATTAGATATGAAATATATTAGTGAATAATAAAATTCAATAAACTCATCGAATTCTTTTCATATGGAATTGAACTTCTGCCATAGATCTTCTTCCCTATGATCATCTTTAGGAACTACTTCTTCTACCTTGGTCTCATGAAACTCATCTAGGACTGCCACTTCTAGAGAAATGACTTGAAAATGTTCTCCATACTTGATAATACATTCCACTTCATGATTATGATGATCATATACAACCTTTTGATCAGATGTAGAATCTTCTTCAAGGGCTGCAATATATTTCATCTCCTTCTCCTTCATGGTGATGCCAAGACTAGGCATATTGAAATCATGTGATCTAGCCCAATGAGGCTGCCAAGGAGGTAGGTTTTCTTCAAACAAGAGCTCTATTTCTTTGTCAACCAGCTGATCCTCCTTAGGTTTCCATACCATAGGTCCATCAAGGCAAAGAGTGATAGGGTGAGGAGAAGATGAGCTAGTTGGTGGAGGTGGCACATAGAACTCAAAATTAGGTTGAGGGTGAAATGTAGGGGTTTCTCCATGGACATACATCCCTTAAAAAATAGAGACATTAGCTATTAAATTTTCATTTTATTCACCAAGAGGAGTCCCTATGGTGATTTATTTCTCAAAATCACTCATGTGAGCCTCTTGATCATCCTTGAATTGGATTTTATATTCTTTAGTTGCTTTTCCAATAATAGGTTCCTCTTTGAGAAGAAATGAAGTGGAGGATTTATGGATAGGCTCATGGATTTGAGGTGAAGGAGCTGGAGATGGAGTGTGGGATGAAGGAGAAGGCTTGTGAATGGGTCTGGAAAAGAGGAAAGCACTAGTGAGTTCTAATGCAAGTGAATTCTTGGGTTGATTGGGAGGAATAAAATCTACATGAGCAAGAGCTGCATTTTGCCAATGACATCTTTGTGTACAACCCATGGAAATATCTTATTTCATATGAAAAGTTTAATAGGAATACTCTTGAGGTTTATAGGCATCATGAAATGAATGATACGAATCATATTGAGGCTGATAGCCATTCTCATAGGATTGTCCAACAACATGGTGTCCATATGGAGAGGGAAATAGAGGGATATATAGTTGTCATGGTTCATAGGATTGATAACCATTTTTATAGGGATGAAAAAGATCATATTGGAACTGATGAAGGTCATATTAAGGTTGGTAAGGATAATGATAAGGTTGACCAAGGACTTGTTCATATTGATGGGGAATGACACAAGCTTGCAATGTCTCACCAACTTGTAGATAAAAAAACTCAAATCCAAGGTCAGCCATGAAACTTCAATGGGAAAGAGGAACATAAGAAAAGGTTATCAACAATATTCAAATGGAATACATGGGTTGGTTCACCAATTGATGTATCTTCATAGTTGTCATCGATGCTTTGATAGATGCCTCCAAAGGATGAATGTTGAGAGACAACACCAAAAATATCCCAATCTCTTAGAATGAGAGTCCCACCAAGCATGCCAAAAACTATTGTCACTTATATTTTCACTATTTGAGGAGATTCAAAGCTCTCCTCATCCAAGTGGCACAATGGAATCACCTCTATGCCTGTGGGTAGCCTAAGGAATAAGGTAAGTCTCTAGATAGGGTTAGCTCCCTTGATGTACCACTTAGGATTGCAAATACTACTAAAATTGGGGGTGAAAAGGGAGAAGTATAACTTAAAGCAAACTAATCTAAGGGAGGTGATACACCAAATTGATTGATTACATCCAACCATATGCATATTACACTTGAAATCAAAGGACAAACTAACATATACTCTCTAATCTATGTCTTCTTGCATCAATGTTACATTGTGGGATTATGGATGAATATGAAAAGCTAGGAGGACTATAAAATAGGCCTTGAGTGGAAATAATTAAGATACTAACTCACTTAAACTTTGACATTTATTGTAACACATCACATGCCTTGCAAGAAGAAGCTACAAATAGGTGAGAGCATGTGACAACTTGCTAAGGAATCCATAGTCTTCACTATGAAAATTCATAGAAGAGGTAAAAATTATTCATTTTATTGATCAAAATGTATACAAATGAGCAGGGCTTTTCTATACTTAGGTGTAGCATCCATACAAAGCCAAAATGGATAGTTCTTATAGAACTTGTGAGAGTGAGAAGAAGAGAGAAGTCTAAGGGTCACAAGGATACTTGTTAATCTAATAAAATTAGTTACTTTTTCATGTGGAAAGGGTATGGGATGAACCATGCAAGGTTAGGAGCTAAAAGTTTCAATCTAAGTCACAAACTTCATGAAAAGTGGCAAGAAAACTCCTCAACTAGCTCAAAAAAACTACCTTCATGATTGGAGATGTTTGAACATCCTATACCTAATTATGACTAGGATAAATTATTTTAAAATATGTTAGGGACATAATACATCCCTCTCCATGTATTGGTTTCATGATTGGTCTTCTAGAATCACTTGGAAGTGAGCCATCATCATCTGCTATCCAAATAATTGCCCTTCCATGCACCCTGCACACTTGGCCTCAATATTGGCATCAATTATCCATGAAAATACATGGAAGGGAGTTAATTATAAGTTTAAAGTCCCGTCATGGCCATATAAGCATCAAACACACCTTAAAATGAGCTCACTTAAAGTTTTCCATCTTCTTCACTAACTTGTCTAATATACCAGGTTTGACTAGCCAAGTTGAAACACTTAGTTGGGGTACTTATAAGTTTATTAAAGGAATTAAATGAATATGGGGAGTTGTATTAAGTCCTAATATTTTACTGAAAGTTGGTTTCATCTCTTGAATCCTTCTGGAACTTAAAAAATACAAAAAATGATAAAAATAGCCTATTTTGTACCTTATCCATACAAGTTTATACAACCAAAAAGGTTTAGAGTAGTATGGGTGAGTCATATACAAGTTACAAAAGTTTTCATGAGCTAAATATGACCATAGACTAGCGTTCCAACTCAATCTTCCCAAACTAGTCCATAACAAGGGTTTGCAAGGGTTTTAGGCTTGTTTCCACTCTTAAGGTTGGTTCATAAAATTTGGACGTCTAAAATGCAATTTTTTTTACTAATTTGGCATTCAAGACCCTTTATAACATCCCATAACTCATCTATATCCCATACAAATCCTCATGAAATATATGAGCTTTAAAAGATGGCCTATTGAGCTTGTCTCTCTCTTTCTTACAAACCTAAGTTAGTTTCTGAGCCAAAAATGGCATTTCCAAGGTTTTTTTTGATTTCCAAAAGATTATAAACCTCTGATATGACCCCATGGATATTTCTCAATAGGATATAAATATCACCTCATTCTAATTGTAAAATAACCTCATTTTGGGCATAGGCCTAGTCTTTGCCTAGTGGGTTTGAGTTGGTTAAGACCCAAAATGGTTCTTCACGGCTTCCACTACAAGTTTATATGATTGAAAATATTTTATATGGTCCCAAAAACATGTTACAATGGATTGGGAAGTACACCTAGATCCAAAAATGAATATGACCTCTTGCTTGATCTCAAGGCATACCTTTGCCTCAATTGGTCTCCCTGTAAACTTAGGAGCATGGAGAAATATGTTGTGTTTCACCTTCCCCTGATTGGTTTCCCATGTTTTTATGGATGTGAATCAACATTAAAAACCATCCTAAAGTGTCTAAAAAACTCCTTACTCATCCATTTACCACCCTCCTTCAAAACTGTTGGGTTCTTGTATGAGGAAAGTACCCCCTATCTGAGACAAAATAGGGGGAACTTCCTTTATTTTTATAGGAAATTAAAATGTTGGAAGTGTTTTTAAATGTAAAAAAGGATGATACTTTCCAAAATTGATCTTTTGATCAGGTCATTTGACGCCCTAACCTTCCAAAAACCTAAACAAACTCCTCATTTGTAGACTATGTGTGAGGTTCCTCCAAACTGACTATATTTTATGTTATGAGAACCTTTTATTTCTATTATTTTATATTATAAATACATATTATAGAATATCATGGTACTTATGGAGGTGTATCATCATATATTCCTTACTTCAACCTTATATGAACCCCTCAAGTCTTGAATTCTCAAACTATATTTGTAACCCTGACTGTATCCTGACTGTGCTTATTGCCTTAGAAGGTCCTGTAGTTGTATGCATGATTTATCCTTGGATATAGTGCATAGGAATTTTTTTTTATCTTATAAGATAATTAATACATGTTTCAAAATTATGTGTTTCCTTTGGGTTGTATTTGATCACCACTTGGAGCCTCCTTTTAGCTCACTGCCTGACTGTGCTTTGCCTTTTAGAGGAACAACTGTAGATGGATTTGGCATGAATTATACCTTTGAAAATAGTGTTGACAACCTCATTTAATTCTCCTAGAGTCTCTTGAAAATTTTTAGGTTCATATGCTCCATCTTGCACATACATAGACCTTAGCCAAAACACCTTTTTGTCTCTCTGCCTTCCATACTGTAACTTGCTCTTTAGGACTTTGCTTGTAGGTTATTTTGCTTCAAATGAGTTTGATAATGGTATGAAAAGACCTTTCATTAAATTAATGATGAATATTTATAACCTCTTATGCATTATAGTCACCTTGCATGGTCTTTTGGGTCTACAAATTGAAATTTCCTATCATGACTAAGATACCCTACATATGACCCCTACTGTAGGTGAATGGTTCTTGTGTGTGTACGAACTAGGAATACCTATGGGGGTTAGAGTATAGTGTATCAAAATATTGTGATGACCTCCATGCTTAAATGAATCACTTTCACTTCATAATATCCTCTAAACATGTAATATTGCCTCATTTACTCCTTGAAGTGGTAAAGTCATTTTGTAATTTAAGCCCTATAAAATTCACTACCTGGTTTTAGTGGTTCAAGAGGCATCTTTGAGTCTCATAAAAAATACCTTACATCAACCCCTTTGAATCCATTTTTTACACAAGTAATATCTATGCTAAAGGCAATAAAAAATAACTTAACTATATTTTTCAAAACCCTTTACATCTTCATTCCAAGGCACCAACAAAACACTTAAGACCTCTATTTTGCTATTTTGGGGACTACAAGCCTGAAAACTCCGTCACTATCTTGGAAAGGATATTACACCTTGATAAGTGATCCTATCACTTCAAAATGCATGTTAGGATCTCTTCTAACCTATGAAGTCTCCTAGGACAAGTTATATTAATTGCCTATCATTTAAAAATGGCTCCCTTTTGAGGTGATCCCTGCTAAACCACCTGTAGGTGGATATTTTAATACACCAACTATGAATTAGATAAGAAAAATAGGACACTATACCTGTATATGGAATTTGTATGCTTTTATCAAGCATGCCAAATAAACCTCTCATAAATTTTAAGGAATTGGAAATATATCAAACACTTTCACCCCCAAAGATGATGCCAATAATGGCTGTAGTTGTAAATTATGATGTTTATGTAGGCAGGACATAGATTAAACAAGAATATGTAAGGGAAAAAGCTTCCAAAGCCACTCAAATTTACTTTTCAACCATCATATACATGATATTAATCAATAATCACTTGTAACCAACTTAAAAATATACTCCCCAACATGAAAAACACTTGCATATATGTTGAATACAAAAAACATGGGCATCTCATGACTGTTAGGCATGGAAATTGAGCATGTGACAACGTTGCAACTCTTTCAAAAGAATATAAATGAAATATTTAAAAATATTGATTGTTTGAACAACTATAATACCATGAATACAAATCCAAGAACAAGGTGAGCAAGCCCATACACGTCACTGCAAGTGAAGCTAGGCATGAAGTTGACAATGGAGGAAGATAAGCTAGCAAGCTACTCAAATGATGACATGGTGAGACAAAAACATGGGAGGAGGTGGTAATATGATCCATGTACCTATGTATCACCATTTAACATCTATATAATACCCCTACAAGAGAAAACACTCAACAAATAAGAAACATTTCAATTGGAATTGTACCTGGTGACATCCTCTTGCAACATGAAATAAATTACTCATATAAAATAAATGGAACCTAAAAAAAAGAATGGTACTATGTTATAAGGAATAAAACATATTATGGATCCAATATCACCAATTGGTTCATACATATTTGGCCAAAATGGAGCAAAACCTATAGGGTACATGAAATAACTAGCAGATTTTCAATAGTCAACTTATTAGTAATGATGCATAAAGCATGGTCAACCAATATTTTAAATATTGATATTAAAATTAAGGTATATAATTATAATATCATCTCCCATAATCATTTGTCTTGAAACTACTTTTACTGTCCGTACCGAGCAAAAACTTGAAGGTCATTTCTGCATGTCTAGGAAAGCCAAAATGGAGCAGAATAGTTTTGGGAGGAAAATGACACTTTAAGATAAATTAAAGCATGCATATGATATTAGGTAAGCTTAATAGTCATATTTTAATATTTTATAAATGGCACACTTCCCAAAGAGGCCATACAAGTGCCATTTTATCCATTTTTACTAAGAAAATTGCCTTTTCTGTGAACAACCTACCATATTTTTAGTGGTGTCAATTATATACGACTTATAATGACACATGGGACATGAAATAATGTTTTTAAACTTAGACATTTCCCAATAAACCTGTACAAAGCATTTAATACACTTTTTTAACCCCCAAATGACCCAAAAATGATATAAGGACAAAGACTAATTGACCAAAGCTAATATAACATTAGTTGACATAAATTAACCTATAAAACACCTCATTAAAGTATATTATACCCCTTTATACACCTAAAAATTCAAGTTTTTTACTAGGGGTGCCCCAATTTGACTTAAAAGTCAAATTTGGTCAACAGTGCCTAAGAAGGAGATAGTGTGATTTATCACATCATTCTACTACTTGATCCAAATAGTAACATAATGTAGATGCGACACCAATTTATACACTTTTGAAATGAGTCAGATTGTACCCTCATGATTTAAGAGTGATGTGTTTAGATTGAATTATGTAAAAAGGATTTTCTATAAGCCACCTCCCCCCTCTGGTTGGAAAATGATGGGATTGTGGTCAGAGAGAAACAAACTCTGGGTGGATAGTGACAACTTTCCTAGGGGAAATGTGAAAATAAAACATGTGTTGTTTGATGAGAATTATATAATTGAGTCTTTTAAGAATACAATCAAAGATGAATAAAAAATTAAACCACATAACTAAGGTTTGAGACTTAATGTATACAACCAAAAGTGAGGATAACATAGGTCACGATGAGTGTTCTCAGTAAAGGGACACCTCACCACATAACTATCAGACTCACACATCATATTTACCCAAACCATTTTCCATTATCATGACATAAATACAAGGTATTTGTATCTCCTCAGCCTTATATAGGGGCTTTCATCTCCCTTTCCTCATGGAGTCTCACATCTCCATCTCACATAAAGGCTACAAGCTTTCTAAGAGCCCTTGGATATTTTTCTCCCTCACTCTTAACTTTGCATTTTGATAGAGTTTCAACCCTATGTTTGACCCTTCTCTCTTACAATATTCACTACAACCTTACCAACAAAAATAATAAGTCTCAACAATAACCATCAATAACAACTACCATCCATAATTATCAACCTCTAAGTGTTGGCTTGAATCCCATTTTATAGCCATGGCTGCTATTATGTTATCCAAGGTATTGAAAATTGTACTTTATAGGATTAACACCAATTGGTCAACCTACCCTAGGTATAAGACTTGTGGTTTTGACAACTGCCATATCAAATCCGCATGGGTTAGATTTTATCAGCATTGTTCTTTGTGCAATTATGTCAATCAAACAACTAGTTTGATCTACTTCAAATGTCTAAGTGTAATTCCACATCATTGGCTTTATTGCTTGATTTAGCTTCCTTAGGTTTTATGTTGAAGGTTTTGTGCCTTGCTTCTACACTCCAGGCTGTAGGTGCTTCCTTCCTACACGCTACCCATTGTGCCTAGTTCCTTAGAACCTTTGAACTAACTTGTATTGTTATTTATGTCATCAGTGTGTGGCTCCTGAGTGACTATGTATGATTTTATGAACATCCTTCTATGCTTTAGTCTATGATGCCTATATTTTCCTTTATTTTCATTTCCCTTCATGATTCAAAACTTGGGTGATATAGGATTTCCAATTCTCCTAGGATGTCCTACATCAGAATTCCCCAAAAATTTGTAATGTAAATCCCTACTTACATGTAGGGTTTGAATGGTTGAACCATCTTTCTGGTCAGTTGCCTTGACCATGATGTGTCTTTCAATAAATTACTTGGCCTAAGTAGGCTTGCTCAACACCTTTCTCCTTTAGATCCTCCTTGGATCATGAAATCATCCTCACTTTCTCCCTCTTCTTCTTTATCTTCACTCGTATCCCTTTTATCCTTTTCTCTTTCTTGTGGGGTTGCACTCACTTTGTTCATCTGCCTCCACCAAGTGTTTTCAACACTTATTTTCATCTACATGCCATACAAGACTCTCCTGCATACTTATCTCACCCTCTTTTATTCTCATCACTCCTGTGGGTCTAAGCTCACCTATTTCTGTCCACCTCTACCAAGGGTTTTATTTGAGATAATTCTTGTGCACTTTTATCCATCCTTTCCCTATGCACACTTTCTTCCTTCTATTCTCCTTCATGACAAGTAGGGATTTTTGATATTCATTTCTCTTCATGCATTTTTTAGGGCATGTCTATGTGGTATTATTTCTATATTCCTTCCTTCTCTTCTTTATGCCATCATACACTCTACTCCACACTTAGAATGACATCCCCATCAATCACCTCTTATTAACTTTATGTTGATATTTCTCCATTCCTCTCTTTAATAGCCCCTTAGTGCCATGTGCAAACATAATTGTGTTCTCCTCATCAGCTATAGATTGATCATGATATAGTTTTCTACCTTCCTCCAATGGCTTCCTACCATCATGAGTAATGAATATTATGCTTCTTTTTTAGATACAAGTTAACTCCTCATCCTTCCTTAACACTTGTATAAACAATCCCTGCTTCTTGTACTCGTTAATATGCATCTCCACCCTTTTGATCTAGGGTAAATGTTGTATCTTGTTCTCACCCTTTGTCCCTTGTACACTATTACAAGTGGACCTCCACTCATTTATATCTCATATTTACTTGATGCAACAATATTTTATCCATGGGAAACTAGACTTCCCATCTTCCTTCATTCCTTGTATTCTTCTTCTATCCTCTTATATGAGGACCAATTATTATTATGCATTGCTTTCTTCTCTCACACATCTCTCTTTAATATAAATCTTGCCTCTATAGACTCAAGTTGGTCTTCTCTAGCGTTGAATATTATTTCTTTCTCCTCTTCTTTACACACTTTTGATTCTTGGCATGGTTCCCTCATTACACTCTTCACATCTCAATATCAACTGAAGGTTGATACCCTCTCTTCACCTTCTCCTAAGGCTTCAAACTATGCTTCACACTATCATAGATTCATTCTTATTTATCCCTTTCTTCTTCACCTTTATGCATCCTCATAGGCATGCTTATTCTTCTCCTTTTTTGCTACCTGAGTAATGCTCTATTACAACACTTTCCTTCTTAGTTGGTACTTATTCCAACTCTCTATTTCATTCATGCATTCCTTTACTTATTCAATCCTAGGGATCTTTTCCAACTACCTCATGTTTGACACTCCTATAACCTTTTGTTTCTTCCCACATAATTATTATTCTCCATGCTCTACCCTTCTTCACATGTTCCATAAATTTGTGCCTCTTTCTAGCTGCCTCAAGTTCAATACTTTGCTAGCCTCTGATTGCACATTGAGTAAATATAATCTCCTCATTTGGCACATCCTCAGACTTGTATTCCTACTAGTTGCCTCACATTTAGTGCTTTTCTAACCTTAGTTGCACACAACACAATTTTTCTCTTCATACAACACCTTTGGTTATTTCTTTTATCATGTGATTCTCTCACACTAAGAGCATATCTATTGGTCCTTTATGATAAGTAAACATGATTGCGTGCTTAAATTTGACTTTCTCTTCCTAGGGACTTTGATTCATGACTTGTTATTCTCTCATTTGATATCCAGCTCGATGCCATTAAGTATTCATGGGACCCATTAGTTCCCATGTTATATCTTCTCTTTGTTTCATCCTTCATTCCACACACTTGGACACTTATCCAATTTCATCAATCTCTTATCATCAAATCTTGGCTTCCTCTAGTCTCGACCCTTCATTAACAATGACCTTTCCTCATATTTTGTACACTATGAATCATTATTTCCACTTCAAATTTGGCCTAATATTGGAAAACTCCTCTAGCATATTCTCTCTAATCTTATGCAAATGGATTTTCACCCTCATTTATTGTGCATCTTTACTATCTTCTTATCCTCTAGCACCTTGCATCTTTATGCACTGCTTAGTTATCTCTGAGATAACTTAGGTTCAACTATAGACTGACCCATTCACCTATGTAATTCTCCAAGGGTATATTTTTCTTGTTGCTCACCAACTCCAATTTCTCTTCCTAGGGTGTATGAATTTCACATTGGCTCCTACTTTCACTCTCTACAACTTATCCTCAATGACATGCACAAACACACTTGTCATATTTAATCTTCCTTGTATCCCTGTCTCTTGTGTAGGTTTTTCCTCTCTATGTAGCACACTATTTCATGTTACTTTTGGCTTGGTGTAATGATATCCATCTTTCCTTCACTCATTGTGCTCCATATAAATTGGGTCTCCTTCTCATTCCATACTTTCTCACCCTCCTTGCATAGTTCTCCTTACACCCTTATTTGATGTCAACCCATACTGTTTGGTCCTCTTTCCAAGCTTGTCCCTCTTGACTCTTTTAATGGTTCTTCTACCTCTTCCTAGGCATGGTTGATCTCAAGACTTACCTTCCATTTGAGATGACTCTATGAGTACACTACTTGTTATAATAGTGTGGAACCCACATGTTTCCATCTCCACACAATTTCCTTTCTTCTCCTTATCCTCTTCTCCTTCAAGTCTCTCCATCCCCTTTCTATGTCACCACATAATGTTCTTTTCATATTATTCATTTCTTCACAGTCCCTACATTATTTAACATGAAATTGTGCTCAACATCCATGAACCAATTCAACACTCACTTTGGGTCTTTTCCACCAGGAAACCTTTGTGCAATAGCTCCTGACCGATCTCCTGCATGCCTTCAACTCCTTGAGGGTTCTCTCTTGTAGGTCTCTCCCTTCTCTTTTATGGAATATCTAATTCTAATATATCTTATTCCTCTTTGTGTTGTCTGGATCTATAGTTCTTACATCATGAAGGCTATCTCCTTCATCTTCTCCTCTAGGACCTATGAATTTTGGTCACTTCTTGTCCTAACTTCTTGCCAATTTATTCCTTGTGCTCTTCCTTCTCTATCAATCCTTGTTTGATGGAGAACTTCTTGGCACTTTATACAGAATACTATGATTAAAAGATGATTCTATGCCCTGATTGCCTTATAGTCGGTGATCTATCAACACTAAAATATCTTTTTATGTTTGGATGCTTCCTATCAATGATTCTACCCATGCTTCTTCTCTCTTGCACCAAACTACCTCTGATTGGTGATTATATTGGTGCCTAACTTTTATTGCACTCAACTGACTCTCACTCAATAATCAGTTGGTTTTCTTATATTTTCATTCTTGTATATATTTAATCTTATCTACATTTTTATATTGCCTAATATTACATGCCACCTACTACTTCACTCTCTATCACAATCCTACATAGGTGCTCTTCTATCACTATCATAAATATCTATTGCAATCCTACATAGCTAGTCTTTGATAAGTGTTATTATCACTCATATGATCTTTGATAATTGACTTACATTTGATGGTTTATGAGTCCTCATCCTTAAACACTCCCCATTAGTTTCCTTATAGTCAGAAGTCTACTAGCCTCCTCTATTGGTAGCCTCACATTCAACATCTGCCAATATTTTTCAAGACACTCCACTAACTACCTCACTATTGGAAACCTATTAGTATTCTCTTGAAAACAATCTACCCATTGGTTTCCTCTCATTCGACAATCTACTAGTCTCTCTCTCTCAACATTCTCCTCCTCTGATAACTACCTCATGGTCAATGGTATGCTAGCTTTTTCTTTTGGTTACCTCACATTTAGAAATCTACCAACCTTCCTCCTTCCACATTCTCTAATTTTAGGTTTTTCTCTTCTTGCATCTTATCATGGTTCATGACCTTGTTTTGATACTAGCTAACACAAGTCATGATGGGGGTTATTGATGAAAGGATGCCTCACCATGAAACCATTAGAGTCACAACATATTACCTAAATTATTTTCCATTATTATGATAGAAATAAAAGGTATTTGTATCTCCTCAGCTCCCTTTCCTCATAGAGTCCCACATCTCCATCTCACATGAAGGCTATATGACTTCTAAGAGCCCTCAAATCTCTCTCCCTCACTCTTTACTCTACATTTTGACAGAGTTTTAGATCTCTATTTGGCCCTTCTCTCTTACATCCTTCACTATAACCTCACCAACACCAATAACAATAAATCTCAACAATAACCATAAACAACAACCATCTATAACTATCAAATTCTAAGGTTGGACTGAATCCCATTTTATAGCCATGGTTGCTATCATGTTGGCCAAGGTATTTAAAATTGTAATTTATAAGCTTGACACCAATTGATCAACCTACCCTAGGTATAATATTGGATTTTATAGACCTTGATCCTTGTGGTTCTAAAAAATTCCGAATAAAATTGACATGGGCTATATTTTTTAAGCTTTGCTCCTTGTGCAGTTATGTCAATCATGCAACTAACATGATATAATTAAAATGGATTAATGTAGGTCCACATGGATAGTTTTCCCTCTCGATCTAACTTATTTAGGTTTTGTGTTAAATGTTTTTATGCCTTGTTTCTATATTCTAGGATGTAAGTGATTCCTTCATATGTGTTACTCATTGAGCTCAGTTATTTAGAACCTTTGCATTGACTTGTATTTTTATTTACATCATTTGTACACACCTCTTAAGATATTTTGCGCATTATTATGTCATTCTAAAATCTATTCTCTAGTTCTCAACTTTATAATTATTTACATGTGTATTCACTTCCCTTCATGCTTCAAAACTTGGGTGATGTAAGATTGTTTATTTTCCTAGGATGCTCCTACATTAGAGGGTTTGATAACCACTAATGTTTTTTAAATAAAGATCAAGTTTCATACTCTTTCACACCAATGCATCGATGGGTCATTATCTTTATCCTTGAGGGACTCAACCATATCAAAGTTACTACAAATAAGACAGTTAGAAAATAATAAATTATTAGCTAACCATTGCCATAATGATGCTATTTTTAGATTATCATTAGGTGCATAGATATTAATGAGACCTGAATAAAAACCATAAATGTCAAGGATGATACATATTACCTCATGTAATAACTAAATGAGCAAATTTTAGGGAAATAAAAATATTGGTGCTGCTACAATCATCCTAATGTGAGGTAGATTATTTCATTGCATTTGACCAAATACATTTCATAAAAATTTGTAGAAGAAACCTTGAAACTTTAACATCCTACAAACACAAAATATAAAGCACCAAGATGCTCACAAGTGGATCACACAGAGACTCTTTTTTTAGGACCTTGAATATTCCATGAGATAATATTCATGAGGAAGAGTCCTCCATGTCAAGTTATCTTTGACCACCCTCAAACCCTGCCTTGAATACTAGAGTTGAAAATTTGTTGCTTAGGATAGGTTACTAGTTTTGTAAAAGCTATGTGTCAAATAAAATGGAGTGAAACTTAGCCCCATTCTCTCCTCATGGTGAATCACCACGAAAATGAGGTAGACTATGAAATCCCCTGTAAGGAGATACATTTTTTGAGGATGTCCTAACACTTGAAACAACTATTTGCATAGAATTATCTTGAAAAACTTGGCTTAGAGGGATAATCAAGAGAGCTTGGACTCGAGGGATAGGGTTTGGAGGTAGAACATTAAAAATAATTTGTGCACTTTGTTGAAGTTTAATATTAGAGAATGTATTAGTTGTTTTAGGGTTTTTATTCCCTACAACTACTTTTTTGTTAGCAACAATAATGCAACTATCATTATTTTATACTTTAGATTACTTTTCAATTGGCTAAATTTCAGTAGACTACTTTTAGCCTAGGTAGGTTATAAGGGAAACAACATGAATCCTATGGTTGGGGGCTTGGAAATAAAAAATTGTGTTTGAAAGGTTTGTATAGGTGACTGTGTGCACCTAAAAATTACATAGTGTAACATTTTTGAAAAATTCCAATGATGATGCAAGGATCTCCACATAAATAAGCTCAAACTTAGTTCTCTATTATTTTGTATTTTATGCCTATTATGTCCCTTTCCAAACCTTAAAAAAAATAATTTTTGGAGACTTTTGCCATTATTTTTAAAGTTATTGCCTTCATGACAAAACCACCACTCTCTATGAAATAATCACCACTCATTTTAACAAAATTGCCACTTTTGTAGTGTTCCCACTATGGCAGTTTATATCTTTAATGCAACAGTTGCATTACAATAGGTAGTTGTCTCATTACCATGGGTGGTAGTTTAGTCATAATAGGCAACAATTTTCATCTTCATAACTTGAATAAGACAATAGTTTTGTCACAATTTTTTTATTTTTAAAATTAACATCCAAGATTATTTTCACATGTTTTGCATGATTCTAGTTACATTTTTTCAATATTTTATATTTTTTGTACCTTATATATGTCCCAGCTCACTCATAGTACTATTTTAATAAATCATTTTCTCTTCTAAAATGAGCTCTCAATCAAGCTCAATTAATTATCACATGCAACCTTCTTTCTTCCTCTACAAGTATCTCATTTTTATTATATTTTTAGGATCCAAAAATTGTATTAGAAATAAGAGATTTCAAGTTTTATAGAGTCATAGTCTGTTTGCTTCAAGTTTTGTAAATTTTTTTCTTTAATTTGTGATCATCTTCGTGTCATTATATACAACTTCAGAGATAGGAATTCATTGAGCTTGTAGGTAGTTATTTACCATTCATGAATTAATATAACCACAATGCAACTATAATTTTATTTAAAATTGTGTCTTTCATGTTTCTCTTCTTTTGCCATTATTTTTTAGAGATTTACTAAGGTCATTATTGAGAAAATGAACTAACTACCTAAGGATAATAAACTCAAAACAATAATTTATTTACCTTCACTTGGTCTCACAATTGAACAAGTTAGATGCTTTACTTTCAATTTCATTTTATTTATTAGATTAGATTGGATTAGTTTATTTATTTATTAAATTAGATTTATATTTTAAAAGATACAAAAAACTTAAAAAAAAAAAAAAAAAAACTCTTCTCATCTCTTTCTTTTACATTAAAAAAACAGTTCAGATTTTTTAATTCTACTTGCATGTAAGAGTTTTCAAATAATAGTAGTCTTGCATTAAACCAAGGGTATGTTAATTGAATTAAAAAATAGGTAAAATCAATCAAAACAATCTATTTCAATTTTAAAACAAGTTCACATTCATAAACAAACACTCACACACATACCAAAACCTAGAGAACATAGACAAACTAAAACTTGCATGTTAGATCTAGCTTATTTATTTCACTTTCAGCAGTTCACTTCTTTATTACAAAAGTTCTATTTTCAGAAAGTTTTAATTTCATTTATTTATAAAAACATCATCAAAATGAACACAAATACAAAAAAATTCAATACAAAATTTGTTAAGATGATTACAAGCCAAAACAGTTCTTACATCTTTCCAAACAACAAGTACCATCCCTGTAACATATTCATAAACAAGCTATATACTTATCCACTTTCAACCAACCTTGACCCAACATTTGATGACAAAACAAACATCCACATATCCATAGGGCATATTTATTTCTAAGAATGATAGCTCTTGTTCTAGAAGGTGATCTCCAAGGTGATATTGATACCAATCTAAGACTCCAAGTCTTTCATGTAACTAAACTACCAGACCATATCATTAGCTAGCTTGAGGCCCTTGACAAACAAGTCCCCTACATAGACCCCCTAGTTATATTAAGACCCATTCACATTATGGTCTATCAAATTAAAAATTTCCAAGTTTAAGTTTACCTATATTATTTTTGCTTTATCATCGAGACTAGACTTGTCCTATTTTCATTTTCCTCATTTATGACATTGGATGGTCACAATCAAATCCATCACTAGATCATCCCCTTGATATATTTTCATCAATTGCCTTGGCCAAATATCAGGAAGTTGAGTGTATGAATATTAACATGTTACTTTCATCATATACAAATTTGGTGAACCCCATGTGAATCAATTTATCATTTTGTGTTTTCCTCTTTTCTTTCATTTTTCATTTCTTTTCCATTTCTCTTCCTCTTATCACTTATTATATGGGTATTTATATATACCCCAATTATGTCTAGACATGAATTTTAGGGATCTCTAGGCCTAGAAGGCTATATAAGGAATCACCAAACTCTCGACGAGGCCTCTTTGTTTAGTTGAAACAATAATAATGCCACTCAAAATGTGGAAAGCTAGTTTCAAAAATATTCAAACCCAAACTCACAAACTAGGACTAAAGTACTAATCTAAGAAGTATGGGACCTTTAGAACACCGCTAGTAACTACCAAAACTCTATCAATATTAAATTCACCACTAGAGGAGGGGATAAACCCTATATTATAACTAGACTTCATATTAGTTTGAAAATCCTAGATACAGACAACATAGGGAGATTTGATCAATATATTGAGAGAATTTGCTATCTAGAAGATGGGATAAGTAGATTAAAATCCTCCTCACACCCATACAATGATAATCAAAACATCTCAAACTCACTGGAGTAACATCCAATAGCTCCTCTTAAGTCCTCAAGCATAAATAAGTTTATTTATGGTTATCAATCTTTCCCTTCTAAATCTTCTATGAAAGAAATTCTTAGACTTAATGCCACTTCCTCACTAAGCAAAATAATCTCCACCTTGGTGGGTTGCATTGGGATTTAGAGAGTATCTGAGCCTATTTGAATCAAGAGGTAACCTCTAACCCTCCCAACTAAGGTCATTCCTCCTCCATCTCCATCTTAATGACTCCTTATTAACCATCACAATACCTATCTAATACAATTCCTCTTAACTACATTTCCAACCAATATCCCATGGACATTGTTACTCATGGAGTACATAACTTGGTAGCTTATAACATTCCTCCACCATATCAACCATGAACTCAAATTCATGTTGGAGGTTTTTAATCTTACATTATTCCTAATAATGTGGTGACTAAAACCTTTCTACCCTTCATTCCTTTAAGTTACGTACCCTCCTTGTACACTCATCCTCTACAAGCACCAAATGTCACTTTAACATATAATCCTCTTTCACCTTACTATTACATGTATTCCACATCTACCTTGCTAGACAATTACTTTTTAGCCTATTATATACTGCCATATTAACCTCCATCTTTTCCTCATAGTAGTTTTTCATCCACTTTTTATCCAAATCATCATCCTCAAGCTCATCCCACCATGCCTTTGGCAGACTTCAATTTCATGGGGACTTATGCCAAATATTTGAAGGAGACCCTTGACCACAATTTATGAAGAGTCCTTTTTTCATGTCCCTTACTTGACCTCCCAAATTTTAAAGGGGAAGGATATCCCAAAGCACATGGAAGTACATATGACACCATTTTTAGAGAGATTATACCTTGGGATGGGGTAACACCAAAATATTCCAAAAAACTCTTAAAGGAATAGCCCTTAATTGGTACTATCACCTCCCCAAGGCATCCATTCATTCCTGGCAGAGTTTATAAAGGCCTTCAACATGAATTTTTTTTGAATTATGACATGTGAAAATTCTCACACGTTAAATAATAACACAATAAATTCATTACCCATTTTAGGAATAGATGACAGAAAGCTCTATTTTAGCATGCCACATATGGACCAAATACAACTATGTGATGTCTTTTTACATTCCCTCAACAAGAAAATGAGGGAGGATGTTCAAAAGTTACCTTATTAGTCCTATTAATAAGTTCTCGAATATGATATGAGAATTAACCAAATGACCATTGATAGTGGTTGTAGAACCTATGGAACCAATGAGTTACTAGTCAGTCCAAACCAAAATCATGGGGGTTATCAAAACATAAACTAAAACAACCCTAATATTCAATTCCTAAGGATATAAATAAAAAACAAAACACCACTATGGATAGTGTGATAGATTAAAATAAGAGGCCAAAATTTGTGAACAAAAAATAACCTCAACCCATGAATAACAACAATAACAACAACAATAACAAGAAAACAACAATACAGGTAAGAGGAACCATAATCATCAACCTAAAATTCATGAAAATTAGTATGATTTTAACCACACTCTAACCTATAATAGATAGTTTTATAACCCACCTCAAAACCAATTTCAACATGTTGACCATTACCTGCAATATCATAACTAACGCTCTAATCAATGTAATAACCCATACCAGTTTGATCGACAAAACCAAAACCAAAGACCTAGGGATTACAATCCCAATGTTTATTACCTTTTCCATAGAGTCATTGGACATAATGCTCGTGCCTGTAGGGAATCCAATGAATTCATTCAGATAATCTTTGAGGACTAACAATAGACCTTTATAGACATATTTCTAGGGAATGATAATGAAAATCCTCAAGATATACCAATCGGTCATGTGGTATCTTAGAATGCCAATTTGTGCATATATCAGAACCCTTTTCTTGACCATCAATAGTGTAATGTTCACAACCAACCACATGGTAATAAACTAGACAATCTCTATCAACTCGCACCTATGACACCAAGGCCTTTACTTGTGGCATGACCAACCCTGATGTGGCACCTTAACTGGGGCCTCAAGGGAAAACATAAATGATATGATTCATATAATTATAAACTAATGAAGATGCAACCATCATTACTTAAAAAAGAGAATACCAACCTATAACTCACTTACCAAATGCCTTGGAGACTAACATCAACCCAAAGCAGGTGGGTAATTATGACTTAGTTGAAAATCTTAAAAAAATATTTTTCCATATTTATTTCATGGACTTGCTCAAGAACTCTCCTGCCCATTGTTTGACATTTCTTGATGCCTTGGGATTAGGCCACCTAGATAGTGTCACACACCACCCTAGGTCCAAATCAATCACATTAATTTAAATATGTTCCCACCTTATAAAAACTCAAGAGACCTTAAATACTTCTTTGACCTTATGAGTATTCCCTAGATACCAATATGGATAAGAGGGGAATCTACCTTTGTTCTTATAAGTCTGGATTTATTATAATTATATGAAGCGAGAAATATTTGATGATAGGGAAGTTGTTAACATAGTCATATTTTCATTTATTCAAAGACTTGGTTATGGGAAGAATAATTTATCCATTACTCATAACACTTTAAAAGGCTACAATAGCCTCAAGTCCACTTCCATTAGGACCATTATTCTTCCTGTGATTTTAGCCCCCAAAATCATTTTGATGGAATCTTACATGATTGATAAGGAAAAAAACTATAATTTGATCCTTGGAAGACCATGGATTCATAAAATTAATGTGATCCCTTCAAATTTATTCTGATATATTATTTATTTCATTTTAAGACAAACTCAAATTCATAAACAAACTCTCTCACACACACACACTAAAACCTAGAGAACATAGACAAACCAAAACTTGCATGTTAGAACTAGAATATTTCTATCATATAGTGAGTGAAAAATGTTATAAATAATTAAAATTATAAAAATCATAACTTTATACTTGCATCCATTTTAATTTAGATCATTCCATTTCATAATCAATTATTATAATATTACAAAACTAGCTTTCTAGCTTACATATGCAAATTAAGTTTTAAATATTTAAAAGTTGTGATTTCTAGGTTTTAGATCTAGTTTTCATTTGTGTTTTAGAGGCTTTAATAAAATACTATATTTCATATTATTTAAATTTTGAAAATAAAAAAAAAGTATCACTTCATTCATTATAAACATTTTATTTTTAGAAATTAACATAGTTTACTTCTTTTGCAAAGCACTACAAAAAATACCTAAAAAAATCATAAAAAAACCTTGTCAAGATGAGTACAAGCCTAAATTTTTTTTATTAAACTTTTAAAATATAAATTACACTCTTTCAAACCATAATAAAAAAAAAATTATGCTTCATACATTCATCACAATATCATATTTCTCTTTGGATTACATTGACTGAGCAACCATTTTTACATATAACAAGTATCTTTCATAGAGTTAGATGTCCCATTATGAGTAGAAACACACTAATCTATGTACACTCAGATTCCCAAGGTATATCCAAGACAATCGATGAAGAGATGATAGGTTTAGGGGGTTGGTTGATTTGATTGAGGTGAAAGAATGGGTTTTTGGATGATAAATGGTAAGGGGTGTTCATGATGATATCATAAGAGTTATTCCACAATGAATTGATTGTTAATAGAATAAAATTGAGAGGAAATAAATCACAAGAACCCTCAGTATGAGTGAGGATAAGGAATTATATTTATTGGTTAATGTTAGGAATGGGGAAGTGAATGTAGTTGGGTTAGATGAATCTAGGGAACTGGTTGACTCTATCAGGCCGATTATGTTTGATCAATGTCATACAGAAGGCAAATGAAATATGACAAAGATATTATTGAGAAATAATAAAATGAAGAATGTACATATAGACTTAGAGATCATTATAATGATGAGCTCACATATGAATGGGCTAATTATTGGTTGTGTCTCTACACAGTCTTGCTCATCAAGAGCATTCAGTTGGTCAATGCTTAGATGTGGAATGAGAGTGGAACATAATAATTATATTATAAGTTTAGTGTTGATATAATTTTGAATTTTACTACTTGGAACAAGATATACAAATCTATAAAAGATACCCACTTTATGTAAAAATAGCCACTTAGAGAGCGTCATCTAAGGGAAAAAATGATGTTGTGATGAATTTATGAAGTGTAAATCTTATCTTTATTATGGTTTAAAAGAGTGAAATTATTATTTTGAATGTGTAATAACAAGGTATAGGCTTGTAATTATATTAACAAGACTTTTTTGATTGTGTTTTTGGGTACATTTTTTATAAAGCTTTGCGAAGGAAGTAAACTATGCTAATTACTGCAAATAAAATGCTTGTAATGAATAAATTAAACAGACCTTTATTTTTTTGTCTTTTGTGAATGTAAATAAGATGAAATATATTATGTGATTAAATCCTTGAACACATAAATTAAAATTATGTCTAAAACTTATAAATCGGTACTTCTAAGAATTTAAAAATTATTTCACATATACAAAGCTAGAAAGCTAGTTTTTGAAGTTTGAAATGATTGCTTATGAAATAAAATGATTCAAATTAAAATATATGAAATTATTAATTTATAATTTTTCTAATTTTACTAATCTATAACATCCATTCACTATATGAGAGAAACAAGCTAGTTCTAGCATGAAAGTTTTGGTTTGTCTATGTTCTCTAGATTTTGGTGTGTGTGTGAGTGTTCATTTGTGAATGTAAGCTTATTTTAAAACTGAAAGAAAATTAATTTGGTTGGTTTTAATTACTGATTGATTCAATTAATATATCCTTGGTTTTATGCAAGACAAAAATTCTTTGAAATCTCTTAAATGCAAGTAGAATTAAAAGATTTAAACTACTTTTTTTAAATGCAAAAGAAAGAGAGGAAAAGAGTTTATTTTATTTTTATTTTAGGTTCTATGAATATTTTAAAATATAAATATAATTTAATAAATAAATAAACTAATCTAGTCTAATCTAATAAATAAAATAAAATTGAAATCAACACCTCCAACCTGATCAATGGTCAGACGAAACGAGGGTAAAGAGATTGTTGTTATGAGTATACTATCCTCAAGTAGCTAACTCCTTTATTCAATAAAAACCTTTAGAAATATGTAAAAAAAGGATGAAAAAAGAAGAGAAACATGAAAAAACATAATTCTGAGGAGAAGAATAGCTATACTCTGATTGGATTAATTTATGGATGGCAAAGAATTGGTTGTAAGTTTAGTGAGTTTCTCTCTCTAAAGTTGTGTAGAATGACATGAAGATAATCAAAAATTGAAGTAAAGGTTTTTCAAAACTTAAAGCATGTAGGATAGGGCTCTGTAAAACTTGAAATCTATAATTTTTAATACAATTTTCAAATCCTAAAACATAAAGAAAGTGAGATACTTGTAGAGGAAGAAAGGAGGTTGCATGTGGTAGTTAACTGAGCTTGATCGAGAGCTAATTTTATAAGTGATAAGGATTGATAAAAATAGAACTATGAGTGAGTGGAGCCATATAGAAGACAAAAACAAGATAAAAAAATGAAAAATTGTAATCGAAAGCATACAAAACATGTGAAAATTGAAGTCTTGTATGTTACTTTTAAAAATAGGGAAACATTAACAAAACTGCCACCTTATGTAGGTGGCGAAGATGAAACTACCACAACTGATAACATAAATACCAAAATATTCTGATGGCTATGTAAATACCACCTTACTCTACATGGAGATTATTTAATCTACTGTGTTGAAAAATGTAACTACTAGTCTACGAAGATCGATAGTTTCATCATGATACCAACAATTTTGCCAACTAATCAAAACTACCCCAAAAACCCTCCCAAAAGCTAAAAATCAACCAAAATGAAAAAATGACATTTTTATAACTATCCAACCCACCAATCCCATGCATGAAATATATTCTTAAATTCACCAGATCTAAATATATTTTCAAATATTTTTTAAAAATTAAGATAAAAATGTATAAGTGAACAAAGCTAACATGTCCCTGACCCACTTATCTTATCATTGGTATGTTTATCATACTCTTCTTGTACTTATCAATTTGACTTCTCTCTTGATCAAATCCATTATAACAAATCCATAGCTCAGATTTTAAAAATTATAAATGTATAAATGAAATCTATTTTTGAAATTTTTAAAACTATGTAGCCTAATTTGTTAAATGTTCAATTTCAAACACTTTCTATTTTTAAAAAATTATTTTAAAAATTAAAATTTATCATGTTTTAAGAGGTATTAGATACCTAACTAAAAAAATGCATCAAATGCTAACAATTTTAACATTTTATTTTTTGTAGCATTATTATAAGATATGTTGTTTTTTATCTCAATTTTGTAGGTTCACATTATTCAACCCTAAGCTTAGTCCCATGATAGGACAATTCAAGTAGTATCCTCACCCATACATACATGGCAAGTAGACTCATCCATGATTTGATTAGTTAACATGTTTTCTCATAAAACTACACTTGATTCCTAATTTTCTACTTGCAAGTCATAGGGGTGTCTTAGATGGCTTTGTTATGCCACATAGGTGAGTAAGATAAGATTTATAACCCTCCTCTTCCTTTTAGTGCAACACTACTTAGGGAAAAAATGATCATAAATTCATGACAAGGCATCTCTTTGAGGGAGTAATATGTACTCACCCATAAACTATATAGTGTAACATTTCCAAAAAAATCTAATGATGATTCGAGGATCTCTACATAAATAAACCCATACTTGGTTCTCTTTGTCAATTTGTCTTTTATGGCCTTTTTGACCATTTATAAACCTTTAAAATTTTAATTTTTAGAGTCTTTTACCTTAATTTTTAAAGTTATTTCCTTCATGACAAAACCACCAATCTTTGTGACAGAATTGTTGATTTTGTAGCATTCCTGATGCGATGGTTTTGGAAATTGCCATGATGAAAAAATATTTGATGAGATGGTTTCATTACTAGTTACAACAATTTTGTTATCATGGGTGATATTTTCATCATAATCCACAACAATTTCCTCTTTGCCACCTATATATGGTGGTAGTTTCATTGCCATTTTTTAAATTAGCACATAAGACTTCAATTTTAATGCATTTTGCATAATTGCAGTTATATTTTTTCATTTTTTCTCTTTTTTTAACTTATAAATGTTTCAACTCATTCATAGTCATATTTTTTATTAATCCTTATCTCTTATAAAAATTTCAATTTTTATAGAGTCCTAGCATGATTTCTTCAAAATTTGGAAAATATTTGCTTTAATTTGTGATCATATTCATGTCATTATACACAACTTTGAAGAGAGGAATTCACCGAACTTGCAACCAACTTTTTATCATTCATGAATTAATATAATCATAATACAACAACTTTTTTAATTTAGAGATGTGATTTTCATGTTTATATTATTTTTTCATCCTTTTTGTCAAAGATTTTCCAAGGTTATTATTGAGAAAATGAGCTAACTATCTAAGGGTAGTATACACAAAATAATAATATCTTAACTTTCATTTGGTCTCACCATTGATCAGTTAGAGGTTTTACTTTCAATTTATTTTATTTATTAGATTAGATTGGATTAGTTAATTTTATTTGTTAAATTAGATTTATATCTTAAAATATTCATAAAATCTAAAAGAAAAAGAAAATAAACCCTTCTCCTTTTTTTATTTTACATTAAAAAATAGTTCACATCTTTTAATTTTACTTCCACGTAAGAGCTTTCTTAGAATACTATTTTTGCATCAAACCAAGGGTATATTAATTGAATTAAATAGTAGGTACAACCAATAAAAAAAAAATATTTTTGGTTTTAAAACAATCTCACATTCACAAATAAACACTCATACACACACCAAAACCTAGAGAACATAGATAAACTAAAACTTACATGTTAGATCTAGCAAAAAACTAGCGAACTAAGGGTAGATTAATTGAATAAAATAGTAGGTACAACTAATCAAAATAATTTAGTTTTAATTTTAAAATATTATCACATTAAAAAATGAACACTCACACACACACCAAAACCTAGATAACATAGACAAACTAAAACTTGCATGTTAGATCTAACTAAATTCAAATTTAAATAGTTTTGTTTTACTTTTTTTGTTTTATTTTTAATCTATGTAAATGAAAATAAATTATCTAAAGAATTACATTTGTTTTTCAATATTTTTTATTTTATAATTATTATTTATTTAATATTATTTTTCAAATATTAATATAATTTATCATCGGAAAAAAAATCATTATATTATTATTATATATACAAAATAGATCATAGTTTTATTTTTTCATTTATTTTAAATAATTATTAAAAATAAAAAATTATTTCTCATTATAAATAAAAAGTTGAAAAATATGAAAACTTTACATAAAAACCAAGGCTTCTCTTCATTACGTACACGTTTAAAACGTTTTACGTTAATAATGTTAAAATGTCACATCTTTAATTTCATTTCTTACATAAATCATGAGTTTAGTGGTTTTAAATCCAATAAACTAAAACAATAATTCAAAAGGGTTCTATATCAATGATTTGATCCTATGTTATTTTGATATTATCGAGGTTTTAGATTTTTTTAAAATTGTAATCATATTTTCATTATAATTTTTTATTTTTTTTAATTATAAAATAATATTAAACAAATAATTTTGAGTACTTAAAAATTTGTAGTTTATGTTTAATGGAAGTATAGTTATAAAATTCGAGAGATTATTTTTTGTTTAATTTGATTATAAATTTCTTAACCACTATACCACGAGCATGGCAGTGGATAGAGAGGAAACAAGTTATAGTTCCAACATAACTGTTCTTATATAAAAATGAAATAAAAAAATACAACTAATGATGTAAAATTTTGAGGGATTATATTTATTTATTTTTTATAGTCATGAATATTTTATAAATAGAAAAATACGATAATATAAAAGGAGTAATAATTATATAGCTCTATTATAAATGTTATTAAATCTATCTCTATAAAAACTTTCTGTGCAACTTATAAATCATGTACATTAATTTCTACTAGCACAATTGAACATAAAGATTATGTCATTTAAGTAGTGTCTATTTGAAACTAAGCTACAATTATATAGCTTCTCCACTAAAGTAAGCCTCTCTTTAACCCCTTTGAGATTTTATGATGTAATCCCCAAAGTGAACTAGATATGAAAACATAGGGTGAAGGTTGATTGCATGTCCAAAACAATGGAATGCCACCTGAAATTAAAAAACTCACTCAATGTGTAGGGGTTCAAGTGACCAATTAACTTGTAATAGATTTCAACCATGCAATTGAAGAGGTCACATAAAAGGGGATGCATTTTTATCTAGTGCATATAAATGATATAAGAGATTTGAATGAGCCTACTTTTGAATACTATTTTTTGTTGCACAAGTAGTGAGATGTATTTTTAGATGATTGAAATGGACATTTTCCAAAAAACAAGAGTTTGAATTCTCAATAGATATTGTTTGTACTTAGATTTTAGCCTAAGTTGAAGGATCTTTAAAAATTGATGACCAAAAAAA
>JARHVA010001430.1:1652500-1750000 GCA_037957365.1 Torreya grandis | reverse complement strand
ATAGGCAACATGCATTAAGAAATGAACATTGCTTGAAGCTTGTGTGAATGTCAAATCATCAATACCAATCTTATTATAAAGTCATGATTAATAGAATGCCAAACATCTATAGAATATGAAATCATTTTGGATCTAGCTAGTGCAACATATAGTAGTATAGATTTATCTGGTGTAAATAAAATAAATGATAATAATATTTCATACTAATAAAATCACCTTAGCAAGAAGAACATGAAAGAAAAATTTGCTTTCCACTTCCTTGGCTCTACATGGTGACATAGGACGATGGTTCCCCGAGCCCTGCCTAGTAATAACCTGCAAAAAAATAAATGACCAAATATACATGAGCTCTGCCTAGTAATTTTCTCTTAGAACCCATTGACACTT
Source organism: Torreya grandis (assembly GCA_037957365.1). NCBI lineage: Eukaryota > Viridiplantae > Streptophyta > Pinopsida > Cupressales > Taxaceae > Torreya > Torreya grandis. The sequence goes on along the minus strand of JARHVA010001430.1, from coordinate 1,749,613 downwards.
ACCTCTGATCTTACTTGAAACCCATGGACACTTACCTTGTATCATTTTTTGTGTAGAAATGGTGGTAAAATATGAAATTGTGTGTTCTTTTGTACGATATTGAACTTTTTAGGGAGGAGATGCTTTGTTTTTCAGTGAGTATAAATAATAACAAAAAGGTATGAAAGGGAAAAGCTAAGGTCTATACACAATAATTCCTCAAAAGTATTTTTATTTTTCTAATTTAAAGGGTGAACGATTGATTTAATTATAGTGCAGTGTATTAAATAAAATAATATATGTTATATTAATATAGTCTATATTATAATCAAGCAAAAAAATATAGTATATATTATACAAAATAAATATTAAAATTTTGTGTTAAATAGTAAATATTTATACAAAATATATATATTTATATATAATATTTTATAAATTAATAAATAATATTATATATACTGTTAATATATTTATATTATTATATTATATATTATATGTTAAAAAGTAATTGAAACTTTAAAAACAAGTGTCAAAACTCATTTTAAATGCAATTTGTCTCCTACATAATTTATTTTATTTAAAATTTATTCAATCTTTTATTGTCATGGTAAAAACTTGAGCATCAAAAATGTTCATTACCCAATAACTAGGCCATTGAATTCACTCTACAGTTGTTGTCCCTACTCGCTCATATATTCTCCATAATAAAGCATACTCAGAGCAAAATATGTGGACCACTTGAGCCAACCTCAAGTTGAACCACATCATCTATGAATGATTTAATATACACTATGTGATATTATTCTCTCCATGGCCTCCCCAAATATGTTATGAATAAGTTGTTTACTGGACCCAGATCGAGCACTATAGTAACGTTGAAATTTTGAATATAAATACATGTATTTTGATTTGGATCAATTCTACCTTGAGATGTGAATATATTCTTTTGGTTTTCCAATGGTTTTTTAATGAGAAGATTGTAGATCATACACACAATTACAATGCTGCCAAAGATGAAATCTACGGTGCCATAAATGTCACATTCCTTGTAAAATTGATAATTTTTTTATCTTGGTAGCCCTTGAAACTGCAATGGTAGAAAGCTGAAAGATCAAAACACACTTTGAGAGAAACTGCTTGATGTTTCTTCAGTGTTGTCATGTTCTCAAACATGATATCTCATCCAAAAAGTCACATTGTCAGCTCAAGATAATATCGGCAGCAATACACCATAAAAATATAAATCCACTCTGCCTACCAGCTGTCAAACAACCACCTCAAATTTTTGTGTACTAATTATTCACTGAATATTCTCTATTTTTATCTCTTGTGAAACGAACCCTAAAACTTTACCCCACCGTATAAACCTTCGACTTAAAAATATTATCTAATAACAATAAAACAAAATACTAAATAAGAGAAGATGTGCATGTGTATGTGCAGCATTTTCTACACTCCACAACTCCAACCATCCTTAAATCAAACTCTTTCTCATTCAAATCATCCCAAATATAAACCACCTTATCAATAAATTTGACACATTGTATCAATGTCATTTTGCTTCCAAATGTGAAACTATGAGGCATTCTAAAATCTCACACATATAACAAACATTTCTCTTTAATTGTCGCAATATTACCACTCAGAAGACTTTGGGGCTCTTTTGAAAGTGCCTACTTGTAAAATTTGTACTCATGGTATCATTAAACTTATTATAATGGAGGCACTTCCCAGCCTCAATATCCCACACACGGATGGTATTATTACTGTCCACTCTGCATGCTGACTGGATGCCCTACTCCATGGGATGTCAATACACTTTTCAATGTCCTTTGGTAGTGATTGATTCCTCTAAATATCTATGTTTGGGCTCTCTAAGCTGCTCTTCTCAAAATTGTGTTGGATTATATAATATGGGAAATTGTTTAAATTCAATCCAAGATTGTGACTAAAGAATGATCTTTACTGTACACCTAAATTTAAGGCACGTAGGTTGTCCCACCCATACTGACTTTCAAATGAGGTTGAGGCCACCCGTTTGACCTCTACCTCCTCTGGCATTTTTGATAACAACAGGTTTGAAATCCTTCTGCATCCCCCACCCACGCCAGCATAAACATGTGAGAAAGAAGTAAAGGAACCCTTAAATGTAGCTACTTCTGCTTCTGCTTCTACTTTTTGTTGATTGTAATTGGAGAAAATAGTATTTTACAAGCAGATTCAAGGAAGAGAGTTCTCACCACTTTGGATAAAATCATGAAATGGATTACAACTGAGACTTTGAACTGAGCAAGGCCAACTCACATAAACTTTTCCATCGTGCACATTCTCATGCACCACTATGTATTGAAAGTCTTGTAGTAGGGGCACATTTTTGCATGTAGTGATACAACCATGGGAAAAGACTCTACTAATCTGTTCTATTGTGGTGTTATTTTTGAAATTAAAGTGAGTGAGGACAGTGTGAGCCTTGGTTGGGCATATTTTTGTATAAATCCCCACAAACTTAAAATAAGCACAATAAAAAATAAAGCCAAGATATGCATCCACATCCATGACCATGTGTTACCTGGTCTGGTGATGAACCTCACCCTTGCAATACAACTTAGCATTACCAATCCCTCCTGCATACCAAACACCATTACTTTTAACATAGACGTAGCCACAAGAAGCACTTACCTCCTGCCAGTTGTTCACAAAATATTCTCTTTTATTGTCTCTTATGAGATGAATCTAAGGGCTTTACCCCTGATTTAACTAGATGAAGTTATTATTTAATTATGTAATATGTATTAAAATAATTAATTAATATTGTATTGTAATTTTTTTAATTTTCATCACTTTTATTGATAATTTAGGGCATCAACATGGTGAGTAAATACATGGAATTTATTGAAACTAGTTGGAAATAATGTAAAAAAAAATTTGCAAAATTTCAATCATCGATTGAAATGTGTTTTACACTAATTAATTCATGGACTTTTCTAGTAAATAGAGCTCCAATTGTTTTTTATGATATATAAATTAAGAATATTTAATTTATTTTAGGAAGATAGAAGTTAGAACGTGTGAAATTAGGATAAGGATAAAGAAAAAAGGAAAAATAAAAATGTAATGAATGTATTTGTAAGTGAAGATCATCTTACAATAATATTTGTACAATTTTGACAAACTTTCAAGAGCATGTGTACAATAGTAAGAGATTGTTAGGATTGTTTTTATGGTCTTGGAAGCCTCATAAATTAAACTCTGTGTTTTAATATGACATGAATCAAAATGCCAAACATGAATTTTTAGGTCCATATTGTAGAGATAAATTTATAAACAACACATAGATAAGACAAGAGTGTAATTAGAAAAATTAAAACTACTCATTCGCCATGCGAGGGAAGAAAACTTCAAAATAAAAAAATCCGGCTCCTTGTTCCAATGGGTGCCTAAAGCAATTCTCTGGTTTGAAATCTTCAGATTTTGTTTTTGAGATTAAATGACTTTGATGATGTGGATGATGAGGAGACTCAAATTTCAATGTAGTAAGAGATAGTGGCCATACAAAAGCTAGTTTCCTATGTCAACTATTGTAGAGTGAATACTCCATGATGTCCAAACCTCTTCTCAGAGTTGGTTTCAAGTTGAAAATAGTTTTCCTTAACCTTGAATCCTCTAAAGATCCATGGTTCAACCCAGGCACCATCATTGAGTCATCAATTAAGGGCTTTCTTTCTAAGTTTGTTGTGCCTTCCTAGCCTCTACCCTTGCTTCCTAGGTAGTGTCTCTATTGGTGCCTTTACCAGGGTTCTCTAAGGACCTTTTCAGATCTCCTAATGTTAAGGGAGTGGTACATAATGAGTTTATTTCTTTACTTGATATTTTAAGGCCTTCATCATCAATTACAATCAAGGGCTGATCCAAAAGTGTGGCTTTGTCCCCTATTGTTCCTCAAGTTCTTGCATGTTCCTTGTTAACTGATCTTGTTGTGAAAAGTTTTTTGCAGAGATGGGTTTTTTATATATGTAATAATGTTGGGAATCCATTCCACTAATTTAGTGATTTCTTCAAATCCCAACTTTATTTTGGGTCTAACAGGACAATTCCTGTCATGGTGCATGTGGAAGCTGGAGTTAGGTATTCTCCATCCCATGATATATCCTATTCCCCTCCCTCCTTTTTATTGGGATACATTCATATTCATTTCTCAATTGAGACCTTGGATTTAGTCTTTTTGGATCAAGGTAATCGTGATATGGAGAGATTGGTAGTTGTTGCTTGTTTGGTTAGTGCATGGACTCTCCCATCTAACTTTTTTATCTTGCCACTTGGGCCTCATTGGTGTGTATTATTTTGGCTGCTCCTCCTTTTTATTTACTCGGTCATGGTTTTTTCCAAGTGTTCCAAAGTGCCTTTGCTCAAGATTTTATATGGACTTCAGGACCATGGTTTTTTGGTAACTTTCAATTCTTTTTTGTCTTTGGTTGCCCTTATTTGACTCAAAAAACTAGAAAGGACAATAGCTCCCCTTTGGATTAGATTGTATAATCCCCTGCCTTTATGAGAAAAGAGGAACACATTATGTTGTTGATTAATCATATTGGATCTTTTGTGAAGCTAGAAGATATTTATGTGGGAAGTAGATTTATGAGAACTTGTACTATTGTTCACCGAGCTCTAAACCTCTTTTTCATTTAGTCACTCTTATCTTTGCCCATGGATCATGGACTAAGTATCTCAATTTTGAATGACTTCCTTTCAGATGTTTTCATTGTAATATTATCGGGCATTATGCTTTTGGGTGTTCTTATAAGGACCCTCAATTCCCATCTTCTCATTCTCAACTAGTTTGAAGGAATAAAGTTGGGGCTTTGGATCAAGATTTCATTTGGCACAATCATGGCATCTTATTTTGTCTATCTAGTTCTTATCTATCTATCTCTTTAGCTATGGATTCTCCCTTAGGATGGAGGTCCTTCCAAGGCACGGTCCTAATCTGGTGGTGTCTTTAAGCTCCCCTCTTCCACTGGTTTTCAATGTTTCCCCTTCTCACCCTCTAACAATGAGTTCTAAACCTCTTTTAGACTTACCAATCAGAAAGAAAGGTCAATGAATAGAGGCTAAAATTTCAAGCTCTAAAGTAGAGTATTTGGTGAAGGATGGGTCTCAATGGATGATGGAAGGCATCCTCTCCCGACGTGGTAGAAGATTGGCCCTGACCACCAATTAATTTGTTGATTTCTTTACTTCCCTAGTTGGGCATCCTATTGTCCTTCTAGAAGTTTGGCCTTTTATTGCCTCATTGGTCGATTTTGGCTTGTCTTCATTTTCCTGCTGACTGGTGGCTTCTTTGCTAACTGTTGACAAAATCTTGGTTAAAGGTTGGCTATTTTGTTTTTTTTTTTTTGTTTTTTGTTTTTTTTGTTTTTTGGTTCAGATGTTGTATTCTTAGAGGGTTACAGTCGGGTTTGTATTTTAGTTGTTTTGGTGGTTGTTGGCCCTTTCAGTGCTTAAAGGATGGTATGTCTTCTTTGTAGTGTATTGTGGGGACCTGCCAAAACCCTCACCTTTAACCATATAAAAAATAAGTGTAACATTTCCCATATTTGTACATATGGTTAATCAATAAACAATTAATTAAACATTATTTATTAGATTTCAAATATAGTTTATTTTTTATATAACAAAAGTACCTCAAATAAAATAAAATTTATAAAATAAATAAATAGTAAAATGGACTTAAAAAATATATATAAATAATTTATAATTTATTAAATAAATTTATAACTAGAGAAACCCATGGTTAAGAAAGTTGAATATTATTTAATAATATATTAAGTATATGTAAATATTACATTTTATTATATAATTTTGAATGCACAAATAATCAACCTTATTTGTCTTCCTTTAACTTGATGTTAAAGATGAAATGATGTTTTTCACCAAACATAAAATTCAATTCCAACCTAACCTTTTTTATTTTATGTATATCCATAATATTATATATAAAAAATTTAGAACAATTATAATATAATATCATTCTCACTAATCAAACTAAGATATATTTTTATTACCGTTATTTCAATTTTAACATTAATATTTACATAAAATAATTTAATTTTAAAAATATAAATCAAATATTTAATTATTAACATTCAACACATTTTTAATATATTATTTCATTATTAGCATTCAGTTAAGAAAAACTACACATTCACATCCTATATATAACAACAACAAAGTTTGCAAATTCATTACTAAGTCAATCATGGATCCTTATGGTTGAATATTAGTACAATACCAATATGTTTAATTTTCATTCAAATAGAAATGACAATCTATACAACTATTATTACAATCTCAATCTATCTGCGAAACTAATGACAATCTCATCTAAGAGTTGAATGTATCTTCTTCTCCAATGCCTTTTAACAATTAATGTTCCAAACACACCCCAAAATCCACCCTACATACCCATATTTGACTGGAACATGATTCATCCTCCTTATCTTTTTCTGAAACATGATTCATGTTATTAACTCGAAATCTTTCATGATAATTTATAAGAGCAAGTAATCACAATTCTTTTCCAACATGAAAAGATTTTAAAAAGTTTTGCAATACGAAATTATATTTAAATGAAGTTTATAACATATTAAAACATCAAATTTTTATATTAATAAAAATATGCTTTTCAATCTTTAAAAATCAAAGATAAAGAAAAATGTTCTCCACAAATATTCTGTAAATTGAAATAACATAAATTGTGTTGAGAAGGGCCATCGAAAGGCTAATACCACAACAAAGAAAAAAAGGCTTGATAGCATAGTCCCTACTCATCATCATCCAAACCCAGGGACTTCCTCACTTCTTCCCTGGATTTTGTTGCATATTTCGACCAGTCGAAAGGTGGTAAATTATATTGCATGTACAAATATGTGAGAGGACGTTTCAGTTTCCTCACCTCCTCCCACTCACTTTCACTATAATCTTCCACTGTTTTATCCACAAACTCCCAAAAAGCGTCCTGTTTATCGCCCACATACTTGCATTCAATCGAGCAATACAACGCATGTTTCTTTTCCTCATGAAATATTTTTTTGCACACTCTGCAGCAGCTATTACTATTACTATTAGCATTAAGGGAAGATGAAGAAGACTTTCGAAGAAAAAAGACTTGCTCACTGTTCCATGTGTATGGAAAAATCTCATGACTGTCACTCATATGAGGCTCAATGTCAACCTTTTTTATGGAATCGCGTCTGGATGTCTTCCTTACTCGTAAAACACAGTGGGAAGAATGAGTGGCAGCCACGCAATCTTTGCACAAAGGGCCGCTTGAAGGACAAGTTTTTCAGAAGAAAGTTAAAGGCCTGCCCTTGCTACTTATACCGTGAATCGTTGATATACTCATGAGAAGTTAATTCACACAACCATGGCTGGAGCTCCATTGAAATTTAATGCAATCTGACTCAAAAAAAAGGGAAATCGGAGAATAAATTTATACAGCAGACGAAGTTCTTTTTATTTAAATCTGAAACTTTTTACAAAAATAGAAATTCAATTTCACGTTTTATAAAAATAGAAACGCTGCTGAGTTTTTGTATACAAGTAACCAGTAATAGAAAATACGAAAAAGCAGCTTCTAAATATAAAAGTGAACTTTACTAGTTTTGTCTTAATCTCGTTTTCCTTTTGTTTTTAATCCGTACAAATAAAGATGGTAGCCTTGCCTATTAAATTTCACGGTCGGCGCTGCCTGTCATGAATTAATTTTCTATGATGTTTATGTATTCAACACCGCCAAATCTAATGTAATTTATATAAGAGGAAGGAAACATTAGTGCTTTTTTTAATTTTATTAATACGGTTGTGTATTCAACATCGCGTTTCAAATATAATTCTAATTTACGGAGGAAAAAGGGTATATAATTTGTAATCTGTTTAATTTTTTTAAATATTTATATTTTAAAAAATATAAAGAAGATTATCTAATTTAATTTTTTGATAATTTTATAGATTAAATTTTATAATATTAATGATTTTTTTTTTTTTAAAATGACAGTTATGTATTCAACATTGTGGTTCAAATACAATTCTAATTTACAGAGAAAAAGAATATATAATTTTTAATGTGTTTTTTTTTTTTTTTTTTTAAATATTTATATTTTAAAATATATATATATATATATATATTATAGATTAATTATTGAAGATTTTAATTGAATTTTGAAAAAAACATTTTACATTATTTAAATTTAGTATAAAAATTAATATTGTAATAATAAATCAAGATTTTATATATTTTCATTGTTTTATTCATTAAAAAGATCAAAATTACCAAAATGTTAACGTCTTTGTCTATATTTTACATATTACATATATATATACAAAAAATTAATTATAAATAAAAGGTTGAAAAATGTTCAAAGTTTTTAAAAAAAAATTAAAGATCTATAAATTAAATAAAAACTTAAACATCAAATATATAATATTTTTTATTATAATAATATTACATAATGAAGTAAAAATGATAAAAATCCCCCAATAATAAATATTAGAGAAAATAACAAATTACATTTTTTATAACCATGTAAAAAAGATATAAATAATTATAAATTTGAAATAAATCCAACTTATAAAATAAATAATCACAATAAGATGTATAATAAAGAAAGCCTTTATATCATAAAAAAATTGAATCGTTAAAGATTTTAATAAATAATGTCATTTTTATTGTGGTAAATGAAATTAGATTTAATTCCACATCTTTATAAACAAAATGATGGACATAAATATGAAACATTCACAACTTTCATAATTAAAATGAATTCAATACACTATATATATATATATATATATATATATATATATATATATATATATATATATATATATATATATATAAGCCCTACCCACATTCACATATCTACCATGTCAATTCTACCTTAAAAGCACTGATTATGCCCACAATGCCAATAGAAAATTGAAGGAAATGAAAATAACAAGCTTTTGCAATTACGGTCGCAGTTTGCGAGAGTAGCTCCTCATAAAATTGCAGATGTGAAAAAGTTTGAATTTGTTGGGTGGCATATAGGAGCCATCCTCTCATAAACTAGCAAGGGCATTGGTGCACAGGTTCAAGTGAATTTCAATAAAATTAATCATCGATCAAAACATTATATTACACATATTCATTACTCGAAAAAAAATTAAAAACATTTTCTTCCCTCTCACCATTTCCTATACTCTCAATTAAATTCAAACTCTATTCGTCATTCAAACAAAATACAACAACCAACAACTATATCTAAAAATATGTAGTTTTGTTATAATTTTTAAATTGTCATTTTTTAAAATTTATTATTTCATTAAAACAAATATCTATTTTTTAAAATGTTAATAAGTTGTTTTGATTTTCTCTTTTACAATATTTATATTTTATTTAACTTTTAGAGTTTTGATTTTTTTCTATTAATCTTATACTTCAATTAGTCTTATGCTTCAATGATAAAAAAAAATAATTAAGTTTATAATGTTAAAATATCATATCTTTAAATCCATGTGTTAAACATCTCATAAGCCCAATGGATTTCTAACCCAATAAGCTCAAACTATAGATTGAAATGGTTTTGTATCAATAGTTTTATCCCATGTCATATTGACACTATCGGGTGCTTTAATGGAATATGAGGGTTTTGTATTAATTGTTATTTGTGTATGTATACACTACCCACCAAAAAAAAACTTTACACATGTCCAATAAAATAAATAGAAGGTTGTAACCATTTTTTTCATTCACAGAAAATAATAGTTCATATAATAATATAAAACAGATGATTTTGGGTGTATAAAAGTTTTCAGTGTTATTTTAATTGGAGTATAGTGTAAAACTTAATAAGGTTATTTTTTTAAAATGTGATCTTCCTTTTAACTATGCAGAAACTTCTTAACTATTAGATTATAACTGTGATAGGGATGAAGTATGATATGGATCCAACATAATCATACTCTTATAAAAATAAAAAAGATGATTTCAACTTTTGAGGGTTTATATTTTATTTTTTGAGATTTGGTGTGGGAATTTTATAAGTTAAATGAGAAGAAATTATAAATTTATGTTATAATTTTTATTAAGATCATTTTTAAAGAAACTTTTTTTACAAATTAAATATTATATGCATCAACTTCTATTTATATAATTGAATATAAATATACCTTGATTTGAAGATAATTTATATGATATAAAATATTATGTTAAAAACAAATCAATATCCTAACTATATTTACTATCAGTGATTGTGTTACTCAAATTTCTTATTATGGTCATTCAAAATTTTTAATTATGAAGCACTAATGTTGATAAAAATATATTTTAAATGTTATAATTAATTAAACTTACACTTTACAAATACATTTTAACTATTTTATAAATATTCAAATTACAATTAAAAGATTATAATTTTCCTTTAAAAACTTGGGGTGTTTATAAGAAATCATTTTATGCATTTTTTTGCCTCTTTTTAGTGTTATGATATGATTTTGATCATTATTAGTTTTTAAAAGGTCACGAAAGACCACTTGATATTGTGGTAATATCCATCGTATTGGTTGAATATTTATAATTATTTTAAACTAGTTGAAGTATTCAATCCCTTACAATTGTTATAATTGATTATATGAAAATAAATTATTTATACATAAATTTGTTTCATGATTAAAATAAATAACTATTTATTTTCTTTGAAAGGATACACACATACATATATTAAGCAATATTAATTTATTATTTATTTCTTCTATAATACATTTAATTGGAATATCTACAATTCTTATCAAAACCCAATGTGCATTGATTGTATGGATTTTATATTAATAAATTTTGAAATAATGATTTTATCCAAATTATAATTGAGTTGGTATAAAAAAAGTAATAAATAATAATAAAAAGCATGATCTATATGAGTTAGATTATGTTAAATAAAGATACATTTAATACTTTTATAACAATCATTTATCATTTAACTTGCAAAGAATCATTTTACATATGAAATATTCATTTGAAAATGAACAAGAATAGGTTATGAATGATTAAATATCTAAACTTTCATAGTCATTCATCTAATAACATTAAGATTTTCGAAAAAATCCGAAAAAAATACATGTCTTTTTTAAAAGTCTTAATATTTTTAGGCCACAAATGTTTTATCTTGGATGAATGATCCATCAATATTGATTGAGTTTTATTTTACACATTTAATTTCATTTATTAAAATAAATTGAAAAGGAGAACTCCCTCTTTTGAAATAAGCAAACCACTTAAATTGTTATGTATATAGTCATGTTATCTTATATTTTAAATACTTTTTAAATTTGATTATATGTGTGTGTGTGTGTGTGTGTGTGTGTGTGTGTGTGTGTGTTTGATTATTGCATCATTTGAATTTGTGAAACCTCTGATAAAAATGTTGATACTGTATGTGTTGATTTTATGTTATTTAATCATAAGAGTATGAAAATAGAAGAGAGGGAGCTTGTTACTAGAAGTAGGAATATCTCGCATTATCTTAAAAAATATTAAGAATTTATATAATAACTTAAGGGTATCAAAAATTTAAGAGTGTCAAAATTTTATTTTAATTTCTATAATAAATTAATTTTTTATTAAATGACAAACACTTATAAATAAAAGAAAACTATCTCATATCATTAATATCTAAGATTAAAAATATAACACTTTCCTTAATTTTTTAGGTACAATTATATATATATATATAACACAACTTTAAAAACTCTATGTCAACATTTCAAATAAAAATGAATAATTTATAAATCATCTTGGTGATGGGGTTGGATCAAGTGAATAGCGATTAGATAAATAAATATAGGAAAACTATGGATGTGTTTAGGCAACTACTAAATTTAGACATATTTTAGTGCTTTGCATGTTTTAATATTTAATTTCCTTAATTTTTATTAAATGGTTGTACTTATACTTTTAGTTTTTTTTTTTAACAATTTTCATTGGAATTTGGTGTTTTTTATGAAATCATTTGAAGTTGCAACCATGGGATACATTGATGTTTTTTATTTATATTATGAATATAAAATGATTTAAAATTATTTTTTTATCAATTTTATGTTAATTTATTTTATTGTAATTTTTTTAATTATATATTTCTAAATTAAAATTAAAAGTTTAAGGTTCCATGTTTATTATGAGTTTTAGTATATATTTTTATTATGTTATGGTGTCATTAATTAAATTTTGAACTAGATTTATTATATAATATTCTTCATATAAAATATAAATTTGAGTTATTTTATATTAATATATCTGATTTTATTATATATATATATATATATATATATATATATATATATATATATATATATATATATATATATTGAAGTTTTTATTTGAATTTTTGGGTATACATGAAAATCAAGGAAATACATCTTGAAAAATATTTTGGTTGAAGATTTCAGAACTTAATACAAAGGAGAGAAAGATGAATGGTTTACATATTAATGGGACTTCTCTACTAGTGATAATGGGGCAAGCATAACAAAAACAATATCAATATGCGAAAAAAAACAAACAAGTTAAACTAGATAGTGACTCTAACTAAACGCTTTTTGTAGATTTTTCAGTGAACTTTCACTTTCTTTTTGCCTTCAACAACTGTCTTTTGTGATTCTGTCCAGAGTCCCTTTAAGCAAGGAGCTTTAACCTGAATTTCCCTTGAGTGAAGGGTCATACAGGAGGGATGTAACATTTATTTTGTACCTTTTTTATTTTTTGAAACCTTAGTCTAGCCTTCCTTGTCTTCTGCAATAACATAGGGCTGAGATTTATCTTCCGCTGCTAGGTTTTCGAATGGTTTTGTCCTAGTTAATTTCATTCTTGGGTTTTTTTCAAAGGAGGAGTTTGAAACGAAGGGGATAATTGTTTTTGTGGCTTTCCCTGGAGAGATTAGATCTTTCACCAAACCATCTTTAGATTGAGGGGGACTTTTAAGGTCCTCATTTGGAATAGAAGATTCAAGATCTTTCAAAGGTGACATAGAATTGCTATCAAAACCATCTGAATCTTCTTCAGCATCCCCTTATAGATGATCAAGGGTGAAGTCTTTTCACCAAGAGGATTCCTTCTATTTTTTTGAGGGAACTACAATTTTTGGTTGAATGGCTTGTATTAAAATAGTTACGATAATGAAATAGTAAACCTTTGCAATCTAGGAGTTGGGACTAAGAGCGGTCAATAGCTTGTAATGTGATATTTTTAGGCAAATTCTTAGAAGTATCAATATTCATCAAAATTCTAGAAAAATTAATGTAATAAAGATGATCAATATCTAGGTGCATTTGTAGGTAATCACCTAGTGATTTACTAGTAGTCTTTAAACTAGATTCAATCTAAAATTGAAGAGGAAGAAGAGGTAGGTGAACCCAAATAGGTTTTACATTAAGTGGTTTTGTGAGGGGGTTGAAGGTAGGGGACCATGGTTTGATAACCAAGGGGTGGTGATTTAAGCACTAAAAATTGTTTTGAATCTCTTCATTGTCTTCAATATAATGAAAGATAATAATAATAATAAAGAAACATTTTGCACAAGGGTAAATATCAAGAGTACCTATTAGGAAGGATTGCCAATCTATAGATGAGACCTTTGGCTGAGAAGAATTCTTCTAAACTGATTACTTGTCTGGTCTCCTCCTCATCAAAGATCACAACAGGGCCAAAAGATGTAGGTTTGAGAGGTTTGGGATATGCTTTTGAAGCTATCCTACAAGATACTTCTTGAGTGAAATGTTTAGTGAATTATGCATTTTAAAAACTATTTCTTCAATTTAAACTTGTCAAAAATTGTTTTTGAACATCAAGTTATAATTGGTGATTATATGTATTGGATTTATAGAATGGAAGAAGTAAGACAAACTTTTGGATTTGCCTAAATTTTGGATCCAACTGAGGGCTTGTGTATTTGATTGCTTACTATAAAAGGTTTTGATGCCCATAAATTTGCTCCTACTACTAGTGGTGTCAATAAACCTCACAGATATTGTCCTGGTACCATTGCTCTTTGATATGTGATTTTGTGGTGTATTGTTGCTCTTTGATATGTGATTTTGTGGTGTACTTACTTTAACATTTTTGGAAATTTGCATTTTTAGTTCATAAATTAGTCGGTTCTTGTGACTTTTGGCCCTTTTTGTGTTTAGTGTTGATAGATCCAACTCTTATATCATTGGCTTGAATGTTTTTTGAATTAACTTATTTACCTTGAATTTCATTAACCATTACCCATGTACGTTTTGCATGTTTAAGTTTTATACGAGCACCCCTGATCACACTATATCTATTTTCATCTTTCATAGGCATAATACCAGCATGTTGTTTTATCCTTTTGAATGTCTTTCATGATCTACAATGGTAATATTTGAATCCATATCCCCAACATCAATGAACCTTTATCCCCTTGATTTTGTCATTGAAAAATATGACTGCTGTATTATAACTACAAGCAATGTCACGGTGCTTATAATATTAGAGAACATGGAAGATACAAGGGAGATCAACCCAATTAGTCCCACAAAGGGAATATGCTAACCTATTGAGGTCCAAAATAGAGTCATAGAATAAATTATTCTTTTTGGTCTGAAAGAATGGGCCTCCTCTCTCATCCTTTGCAGTTCTCCACTAATGTATATTCCCACCATGGTCAAAACTATAGATGTATAAATCTGCATTTCTAGGACATAGGGGCCAATTTTATGTCCAACCATTAGATAATAAAAAAATTGCATTGAAAGCCAATTTGGTAGAACACAAAATGGAAAATGTAGAAACAAGGAGAAAGGATACTCCCCATGCATACAGAAGATGATTGTTTGTTGTTAATAGTAGGCCTAAACCTATGTATATAAAAAGTATCTTGGGTTTCAGAGCGTTTGATGAAGATGGGTTTTGTTTTCTAGCAAAAAGAAGGGGAACAATAAATATAGGCCACCCAGCATTTGGAATAAGAGTTTGAAGCCACCTGTTGCTTCCCCATTCTCAAAGTAGAACCTACTTAGAAGAATTTCACTACATTGTCTTCCAACTAGAGAAAAAATACTTAATAATATGAGAACCCAATGATGTCCAACCTTTTCTAAATGAAATATTCTCTTAATATCACTACTCTTATGTTGGTTGTCATGGATTTCAATATTCAAATAACGTAAATGATCTATATAATCTAAAAATGTGAAAGAATCGTAGTTATCATAGAAAGAATCATAGGTATCATATAATACAGATAACTACAGTCAAGTCATGGTACATCAATTGTTAATTCAAGACAAACAGGAAAAAGCTTGGAAAAAATATTTCAAAACTAAATCCATAAAAAAAATTTCATATAAACAAAATGGATATCTTTTCATTGTCATGTTTAGTGAACATGCTAAGTTGTTTCTAGCTTTTGTAAGAGAAAAAAATTGTCAATTTCATGATTGTTTGTAATTCAATATCTATATATATATATATTTATTTCAAAATTTTATTTTATACTTTTTTTAAATGTTGATATTTTAAAAGAAAAATTATGTAAATAGGATTATTGAATTTAATCTCTAGGTAATTTTATAGATTAAATTTTATAATTGATTATAGAATATTTTATTTGAATTTTAAAAAAAAGCTATATTATATTATTTAGATTTAGTATATAAATTAATATATTGTAAAATAAACTGGAATTTTTTAATTTTTTATCTTTTTTAATTTATTGAACAGATTAAAATTAGAGAAATATTATCTCTATCTATATTTTAGATTATATTTAATTTTGATATTTATAGAAAGAGAGAATTAAGAAATGTCCAAAATCCAAATATTTATAAATTAGATAAAAGTTTAAATATCAAATATATAATATTTCTTATCATAATGATATCACACAATGAACTGAAAATGAGAAAAAATCCTCAATAACAAACATTAGAGAAAATAACAAACTACATTTTTTTACCGCAGTGTAAAAAGGATATAAATAATTATAAGGCTGAAATAAATCCCACATATAAAATGGATACTCAAGGTAAAATGTATAATAAAGGAAGCCTTTAAACATGAAGATATATAATTTTATATATACTCATGCTAGTGATAAATGAGATTAAATTTAATTCCACATTTTTATACCCAAAATTTATTATATTTAATAAATCTTATTATATAACAAAAATATGTATACATATATATATCAAATGTTAATATGAAACAATAAAAAAAGATAACATTTATAATTACTTTTCTTAAACTAAAATAAATTCTATACACAAAATATCTAAACAAAAAAAATCAACACAACAAAATTATCTAATTTCCCAAAATAAACACTTAAATAAATAAATAAAAAAACACCACCACCACTATATCACCTATTTAAGTTTATGTTATACACAATATTTTACATAACATTAATTGCTATTGCCCACAAATATTGTGTATCTCACATTAAATCCTAAATTTTCAATTGCGAGTGTTATGCCTCTCCACATATCATATGATTCTTAGCAAAATCACATAATACAAAATTTAAGCATTATAAAACTGGATTGGAGCATAAATACCAACATTATTTATTTTCCCATCAATGTGGGATTATAGAATGGCAAATCTTTTGCCGTGTTAGTGTCAAGGTTGAACCTCACAACTATAACATTGGAAACCACAAAGCAAACATAAACTATATACAATGTGGGTCCTGCACTTGGAAAGAAAATGACTAATAAATTTTAACTTAAAAAGTTATGAGTGTGTACGATACATTCCTAAGGCTAAAATCTTAAGGATTTTTCTATTTAAGAAGCAAAATAATCCCTACCCACACCCACACATCTGCCATGTCAATACTATCTTACAATCATTGATTAGGCCACAATGCTTTTCCCCATAGGATTGAAGATCTGAAAAAGTTTGAATTCGTTGCCATCGGAGGATGAACTAGCAAGAGCGTCGGTGCAATGGTTCAGGGGAATTTCACTAAAATTAATTATAAATCCAAGCACTACATTACATATATTCATTACTTAAAAATTCTTAAAATATTTTCTTGCCTTTCACTATTTCTTATTTTCAAAGTTGGATTCAAAATCTATCTATCACTCAAACAAAATGTAACATATTTATTACTTAAATTTTTTAAAAATATTTTCTTGCTTCTAACTATTTCCTATACTTAGAGTTGGATTCAAACTCTATCCGTCACTCAAATAAAATGTAACATAATTTTGTTATAATTTTTGAGTTGTCATTTTTTTTTTTCAATTTATCATTTCATTATAATAAATATATATTTTTTAAAATGTTGGTTAGTTAATTTGATTTTCTTTCTCTTATAATATTTATATTTTATTTTTATAGTTTAAATTCTGAAATATGAATTTGAAGAGTTTCGATTTTTTTCTATTTGTTCCATGCTTCAATGGCAAACAAGTGCTTAAGTTTATAATATTAAAATGTAGTGTCTTTAAATCCATTTGTTAAACAACTCATAAGCCCAGTGGGTTTCTAACCCAATAAGCTCAAACAATAGATTGAAAGGGTTTTATATCAATGGTTTTGTCCCATGCCATATTGACATTATCAGGGGCTTCAATGGTAGATGAGGGTTTTGTATTAATTGTTATTTGTGTACATATGCACTACAAAAAAATTCTACAAATAAGTCCAATAGCACAAATAGATGACTATAACCATTGTTTTTATTCAGAGAAAAGAAAGGTTCATATAATAATATAAAACAAATGATTTTGGGAGTGCCTAAGTTTTCAATTTCACTTTAGTTGGAGCATAGTTGTAAACTCAATGACCTTATTTTTTGTTTGATTTGATCTTCCTTTCAATACACAGAACCCTCTTAATTACTAGGCCACAACCATAACAATAGATGGATGAAACATGATATAGCTCCAACATAACTATGTTCCCATAAAAATGAAAATTACGATTTCAAAATTTGAAGGGCCTATACTTAATTATTTTGGGGTTTAGGGTGGGAGTTTTATAAGTCAGACAAATGTGGTAATAAACATAGAAGAAGAATTATATGGTTCCATCATAAATGTTATTAAGTCCATCTCTAAAGAAACTTTCTTTGCAGATTAAACATCGTGTACATTAATTATCAACTACACAATTCAATATAAATATACTTTGATTTGAAGATATTTTACGTGTTATAAAAGATTATGTTGACAACAAGAAACTCAATACCCCCAATATATTTTACTATCAATTGTTATGTTATCCAAAAATTATGATATGATCATTCAAGAATTTAAATAAGGAAGCACTGATGTTGATAAAAATATATTCTAAATGTTATAAACAAATAAACTTACACTTTACAAATACATTTCAAGTATCTTCTAAATGTCACATTGTAATGAAAATATTATAGTTTTTTTTTAAACATTTGGACTGCCTATAAAAAGTAATGTTATACATTCTGTGCCCTTTTGTAGCTCTATGATATGATTTTGACCACTATCACTTGGTGATATACTCTTAAGGTACTCATTTAATACACTTACAACATTCATATAAAAGATATATAATTTCTAAAGAGTGATTTTGCATGTAAAGTATTTATTTGTAGATGCATACTAATAGGTAATGAATGATTAAATATATGAGACTTTCATAGACAATAATATAATAAGATTTGGATTTTTTAAAAACCTTAAAAAAAAATACACTTATTTCTCCGAAAGTCCAATCTTCTTAAACTATAAATGCTTAATCTTGAATGAATGATCAATTTTGATTGAGTTTTATTTTTTTCATTTAATTTCCATTCATTAGAATAAATTGAAAAGGATAACTCCCTTTTTTGAAACAAGGAAACCTCTCCTGTTCTTATGCATGTGTATAGAGTCATATTATCTTATATTTAAAATAATTTAAAGTACTTATTAAATTTGATAAAATTGTATTAAAAAGTAATTTTAATTTTTTTGGTTGTTAATTTTATAGTTAATATGTTCAATTATCTTATTATCAGACCTTTCAAATTCATAGAATCTCTAATAAAAATGATGATAATGTATGTGTTACCTTTATAATCTTTAATGTTAAGATCATGAAAATAAAAGAGAGATGGATTATCCCCAGAGGTAAGAATATATTGCATCATATTATAGAATATTAAAAACTTATATAATAACTTGAAGATGCCTTTAAATTTGGGAGTGCCAAAAAAATCTATTTTAAATTTTATAATGAAATTATTGTCAACCAAATGAATTAAATGACAACCACTTATAATTAGAGGAAATCCAATCTCATACCATTAAGATCTAAGCATAAAGATAAAACACTTTCCTTTGTTTCATGTATAATATATAAACACAATTTTAAGGTTTAGATATTAAGCATTTCGGATGAAAATGAATAACTTGTAAGGCATCTCGGTGAGGGAATCACAGAGTTGATTGGATGTAAGGAATAACTTGAGTAAATAAATATAATACATTTCTTTAAACATCTAAATTTAGACATGTATTGGTAGTTTACATAGAGTTGATTAAATGTAGGGGACAATTCAAGTAAATAAATATAATACATTTCTTTAGACATCTAAATTTAAACATGTATTGGTAATTTGCATGTTTTAATATTTAATTTCCTTGTTTTTAATAAAATGGTATGGTTGTACCTACACTTTTTGGTTTGTTTTTTACTAATCCTCATTGGAATGTGGTGTTTTGAAAGTCATATAATGAGTATAAAATAGTTACAGACATGGGGCAAGGTAGGGTACATTGGTGTTTTGCAAGTCATATTATAAATGTAAAATGATTCAAAGTTTTTAATTTTGTTTGTTTATTTTTTTTTTATTTTTTTTTTGGTTTGTTTGTTTGTTTTTAAAATTTTATGTTGATTTTTTATTATTGTAGATTTTTAATTATATATATTTAAAATTATAATGAAAATTTTATAGTTTTATAACTATTATAGGTTGTATAATATTTTTTATTATAGTATTATATCATTAATTAAATTTTGAATTAGATTTTTTTCATGATAGTTTTTTAATAAATTATTAGATTATTATGGAGCTTTCGATTGGAGTAATTAATTGGATACATTAACAGTTATAATCGGTCAATATTAGTATTATATTTAATATCATTATAATTGGTCACCATCAATACAGTTATAATCGGCTCGAAAATACCACCTACCACAATTGGTGAATACTATCAATATGGTCACAACCAGCCTGAGAATACCAGCAGTATACATAATATTGTCACAATCGATGAATACCACCAATATGATCATAACCGGCCAATACCAACAAAATGGTCATAACCGACCTTTCAATACCTTTGAGATTTGAACTTAGGTAATGCATATAACAACCAAGTTGCTTTACCAATAAACCTCCATCTCATCAATATCTCTTAATAAATTATAAATGTGAATTATTTTGTATAAATATATTTGATATATATATATAGACATAGACTTACATACTTCAAGACTTTTATTTGAATTTTAGGATATATATGGAAATCGAGAGATACATCATATAAAATATTTATTAAGTGAATTATACACTTTAAAAACTATTTCTTCAATTTAAACTTATCAAAAATTGCTTATAAACATCAAATTAGAGTTGGTGATCACACATAATAGATATACCAAATGGAAGAAGTAAGATGAACCTTTTGAATTTACTTAATACTTGGTTAGAATCAATGGGTGTCGATTACATCTAGAGGTTTCAATTTTCATTGACATCTTGAACATAATCTTCTACTTTCCCCTTACTTTACAAGTGGGAGGCTATTATCCATAAATATTTATAGGAAATGGTCAATGATCCAACTTGATCATGATAATTTCAGGAAGTGATATGATATAAACCTCTTTTTCAAGTGTAGAAAGAAATATGGTGATAATTATGCCATTCAAAAAGAATTTTTCACAAAGGTGAGAGATATAAACTACATATTACTTATTGTTGGAAATATGGTTAAATTTGTATTCATCTTAAATCTTTCTTTGTTTTGGAAGTATGTATAACTTAAAAAAAACCTTTCTATAAATGTTTAAAAATGTGTACAAGAAGATATAAAACAAAATTATTATTGAAAAGACCTCAATTTATAAAAGGTTTGAAAGAGTGTGTTGGATAAAATGATAGACGACAACATGAACTTATATAAGATTTATTTTGGTGAAGATTTACCTATTAGTATTGTGTAAATATGTATCTATTTTATTTGTAATTAAACAAAATTAAATATAATTATTTATATAAGGGTAAGTGCACAAAGTTACGGGACAATTTTATAGATATTATTGGTAACATAATTGCATTAATTAATAATACAATCATGTTATTTAATTAATGTGATCACGTTATTTAAATTTAGGTGGTGATTACTGAGCCATAACGTGATCATGTTATTAACATGATCACATTATTATAATTTCTAATAATGTGATCACACTAATAATGCAATCATGTTACCTGTGTGTCAAAAAATGGAAACTTGAATGTAAAATCCTCATTTTGAATTTGATTTCCCTCGCTCTCCCCTAGCTTCTATGATTGTGGTTTGCATGGAATACACTAGAGAGTATGAGGAACCAACCAAATTCATCCCGCGACCTGTTGATCAATGATGCCACCACATAAGAGAGGTAAGTGATTGAAATCTTCCCTATTTAACCTTAATTTTTCATAATTTTCATTATTCAACCCTAATTTTTAATTATAATTTATTTATTTTTAACATCCCATCCTGCTAACCCTTATAACCCTCCACAGAACCCTCTAGTTACTCCTCCTCCTAACCCTCCACAAAACCCTCTTGTTCCTCCTAACCCTCCTATAGTTCCCCAAAACCACCCCTAGTAGTCAAAAGGTTCTGATTGACAAGTTATGGGAAACAAACTTGAAATTGAAGAGTTAATTGATATAATGAGGGATCCCACTTCAACTAATCCCCACCACATCCAGCTAGCTGATTCCCTAGATACATTATTAGGTCAATTTGACTCTAGGTTAAATTGACTCTATAACGAATCAAATTGATCGATTGACCTCATATAGGGATACTTGTAGGGAATATTATGCTGATAAGTTGTCAGCCCTTTATGTTAAGAATTAAAAAAATTCAAAAAGCCTCCATTTGTACCTTATTCATCAACCTAGCCACCAATGCCTTATTTCTCGTAACTACTAAACATTTTCTTATCCATCACTGTGTACATAACTTAATCATAGATAATTTTTGGGATCGACAGTAGATGGTATCTGACTATACACCATGTAACAACCATGAGATCCCATTATATTTTTTGAAAAAATTCTACTATGAGTTTTTCCTCAATGAGATTCCTAATTATTTTGATTTTAGTAAGTTTTAGGGTCAAGAAAAAGGCTCTGCTTAAGATCAACTAGGTGAACTTTGTGTGCTTAATTGGCCTATGTGGATTTTTATCCAAAATATTCTTGAGCCTGAGATCCCCTCTATAGTTTAGTAGGTCATAGAGATAAACACTCTCCATGTTCTTAGTTCACTCATTGATACACTCATTCAATGTATGAGTAGTATTTCATAGATTGATGCTATAAATATGCCACCTACCAAACCCTAACCCCACCCTTATAGTTCGAGTGGATCTATGTACACAAGTCATTCTAATGATGATGGCATTGATGGTTCAGATGGCTTAGATCATATTCTTATGAGTGATGAGTTTTTGACATGCATATTTGGCATGTAGATATTAGTCACCACATAGATGAAGACATATTTTATATAAATGTCATGTTTAATTTAAGTTATATTTACAAATTTAATTTATCTAATAATTAATTTACATATAAATTTAATATGCTATATATGTCATTTTTTATGTCGTAGGAGGTGATGGTTCCATCATCATCATAGTCGGCATTTACAACATTTGATTTGTCACAACTATTGTTCACATATTCATATCTAGCTGTTGGGCCATCCACTATTAC
The DNA here is from genome assembly GCA_037957365.1 of Torreya grandis. Lineage (NCBI taxonomy): Eukaryota > Viridiplantae > Streptophyta > Pinopsida > Cupressales > Taxaceae > Torreya > Torreya grandis. The sequence continues at coordinate 1,726,598 of JARHVA010001430.1, read as the reverse complement.
ATATCTTTATTAAGATGATACCGTTTACATATATAGAGGTAAAACTTTGAGTTAATCTTATGCTCTATGTACATTTAGTCTATGTATATTTGCCTTGTAAGTTTAATTTAAATTTATATCTCTATTTTCATACTCTATTTCATGTTCTCTCTCTTTATCCTTGATCTATTATTTTGATGCAAGCAACACTTCAAGTGACAATTCGGGTGACGGTCCTACTCCAATTGGTGGCAAAACTTCTGAGAGCCATAACATTTGCACCATAGCTCCAATTTACTCCTTGTTTGAACCATTAGAAAGATAAAAATGAGGAGAATGTGATGAAATGGCATAAATCTATGCTTAGTAAGTTTTGAACCCTGAAAACCCAATAGAAGTGTCCTAAATTTCAATTTTTATAGTGTTGTCTAAAAATAGTAAGTTTTTAAAAATAGAAATTTCTCAAATTCTATATTGTTGTAAATCATGGAAGTTGAACCACTTCATCTCCCTCAAGATTGGTGACCTTACACATCCTCATATTGCCTTCAAAGTATGTATCAATGTAGATGTAACCCGAGAAGGAAATCAAACATCTTTTCGCAGAGATAAGCATATGTTTGTATTTGCAATAGTATGAGTAATAAAACATCTCTTCTTAGAGAAATGATTGTTACTTTTTTATTTTCATGTTCTTGAAATATCTTTCAACCAAAACTTCTGAGTTTTGGATCATCTTTACAATAGTTTCAAGCTATGAGAATGGGATTAGTGGTATTTATATAAATGATTTTGGAAAATCCCACAAAGATTCCATGAATAATCTCATTCAAGATTAGATAAGGGTAGTTCACATGCCATGAGGATACTTATATAAAATTAATCTAAAATTTATCTAGGGGTCCTTCTATATAACACTATCTTAAAAATGAAGTTGCTAAGCTCAATATAGTCACATTCTCATTTTGACTTATGTCACCATTACCATTATACAAAAATCCACATGTTACCCTTGAAAATGAGTGACAATAGCAAGGGAATTTAAGGTAAAAGAGAATAAATGTGCATCATTAAAAATAGACATAACACAACAAACATATATGTTTTGCTCTTTGCATCTAATTAACTTCTCTTCTCAAGAATTAATGCAAAAATAACACAATCAAAAACATAAAAGTCATGAATGGTCTTATGTTGGACCATGCTTCCTTAGGAGTAACATCCTACAATGCTATTATATGGTCACCGATTAAGGATGTAGACGTTGTATTCATATCTTCTACCCATTACCCATATGGTACATTGTCTCTTTTTATTACCCAAGGTCAATACACTATTTTACAAGAAATATATTACATGTTTCCAGGGATAGGAAATTATTTATGAAGAAAACATGAAGCAAATTTTTCCACAAAATATTTGAATCTTCCTTATGAATATACACCCATTTTCCTAGTGGAAGTTAGCTTGGAAGTGATAATATCCTATTAAATGGGAGTCTCGTTCATATACCTATTTCCCAAAGACTTTCCTAATAATGCAAACTAAAATTTGTATGGCCATATTGCATCTAAAACCATAAGGACACAAACTTGACATGATTGCACATGTGGCATTTACTTTCTCATCTTTGCCTATTCTTTATTTCCCATCTATATTTGTGCTATCAAAATTTGTATAAGATCCATGTATATATATATATTATGGTAGGCATGTGCAATAAATATCACACACCAATCCACTTAAACAACTATCTCCAACAAATAATGAGTAACTACTATAATCATCAACATCATTCCCAGCACATACATCCTTGTGATTAGGCTAAGATTTAGCATGAGTGTCAAAATCCACCCACTGATTGCCCAAATCATTTCTCAAAAAGGGGAGATGATTATCAAGCATGCCTATTCTTTATTCTCCTTCCTTGAAAAGTGATAATAAGATCAAATGACCTTGTAAGACCATACAAAAAGGAAGTAGTTACGAGGGTCCTACCTAAGTCAAACCCCTATTTTCATACAAGTAATAAATCAACAACCAATGTAGTCCAACATGTAACATAGTATAAATTGAAGATCTTGACCGAAGTATATTTATATTTATCATTGAAAAAATAAATAAACTAGTATATTATATATTACCTTTCACTAATCCTCTAATTCTATTTTTGGTATAAGGTTATTGCTCTAACACTTCAATAGATAGCTTATCAATTCAAATCTAAGTGTATTTTCACGTGCACGCTTGTCCTCTTCTTTATTATAATGTGTCATTGCATTCATGTACTTATATAGATAGATATTTTATATACAAGTGCTTATATTGATCATTTTGGTTTCCATATATAAGATTTGATACTTTATATAAAACTAAGTGAGACCTTATTTACGAGAACAATTGATTGTTGGAATAGACACTCTTCCCTCTCTATGAGCTGATACAGACATAGGCATTGCTTTTGCAATGTCATATGCACAGGTGTTGATAGAGGTGTACATTAGTTCTTGTAATTTTGAATTGTAAAAATATACTTGTTTTAATAATTTTAGTACATGTACTTGGGGAAAATATAACTTATGTAAATGTATTGTGTATGAAAATTTATCCTATGACAGTTGATAGTCACAGTCAGATGATGAGTAGGGCAACTTTTCATGTTCCTCCCATATTTGAGATGCCTATTCAGATAGTTAAGCCTATCATTAATTTGTTTGAGCATGAAAAATTGATTTATTAGGATTGTAATCTTGCAATACATGAATGTTTAAATGATTTTTTATTTTAGTTTAAAATTAATTTATTAACAATTTTTTGAATGTATTTTATGTTAATTTCATAATAATTCTTGTATTTGAATAGGCTTAACTGTAAGCTAGATATGAGTGTATGACCCACAGTCAAACCTTGGAGCAATCCAAGGTATTATAGGGGTCTCCATCTACTACCAGGGCATCTTAGGGAGAGTCTTCTTTGAGGAAGGAAAAGAGAGGGAGGCTATTTAATGAATAGGATTTATTACACATGAGATGTACTTTTTTATATGCCTATATGGTAATTTATGCAATTTTGGCATTGTATATGCGCATATGACACTTAGGCAACATTAGATACTATGTTGGTAGATCTAATTGTTTGTATGCCTATCACAATAATCTATGTATTATTGACATTGGACACATGTACCTATATTGTATTCCTATCATGGCAAAGTATCTAATTTATATTTAGTTTTTATTTCATTATGTGTTATTGTATAGTGTTGTTTTGATCTTCCAAATTATTATCTACTAGATCTCATATCTAATATTGTACATGCATAAATGAGGATTAAAAAAAATATTCTTTTCAATTCTATAAATCTTAGATCTCCCATATTTTTTTAAATTGATGTTTTTATTTCATTGCATGTAGTGGAAATGACTAATGACACTCTTATCACTTAGGATTAATGGATTTTTTCTCTTTGTACCTACTTCTTGTACACTTTGGAGACACTTATTTTTTTCATTAGACCTCTTAATAACCTCTCACATTCATTATTGAACTCATTTCATACATTCCATTCACAAACGTCCTCTCACTCTTTCACTATCTTCTCACTACGCAATCCTCTTAGGTTTGAATTACCAAAACTTGATATAGGTCACAAGGAGTCAGTATTCTATCATATATGTTATTATATGGTCAAATCACACCTAATTTAACCTATTACAAGCACTCAAACACACTTCAACATTCAATTCCACATATAGGGCTCACAATTGTCTCCTTAGGTTTGTAGCCTTTTTTTGTGCAAATTCTCTTGGTTTGAGAAATATATCAATTCTTATGGAGATTTAAAAAAATTTATATCCACCCTCTATCTCCTTATAGGTTTGTGTCAAATTTCATGACCTAACTCCACTCCTAGACCACACTTTGTGGGGTTTTTTTAGTTAGTTCTACTTCAGCGCTGAGCTTCTCCCCAACAAGATAACATGCTGGCCCTCTCACATGAGAGGTAAGTCTCATGCGCTCACCTGAAGCACATAGCAAAAGATAAATTCTTGAAGGCTTTGTAGCACAATGTTATATGTTTGTTCATATTTTGTAACACAGTTCTTAAAAGATTATTCATCACCTAAAATATACTACTATTATCCTTATTGTTCCATATTTAACTATCATTATAACTAGGATCACCACTACTATTTAACAATAGTGGTAAACGAATAAAAATACCCATGACTCAAATGTAAATCACATCCATCATTCAACCCTTAAAATACTTCATCATTCATAACAAAATATGGCAAACATTGATCTCTTATTAACAACTTACTACATTACAAGACAAATCATTATAACTGTTCTCCCAAAAAGTCCATCCTTTAAATGATTACAATAGGGAGTTTTATAATTGTTTTACCATGACCAAGTGTTATAATTCTAACTGTTATAAATAGATTGCTCATGAACTCCCAAAAAATTGAGAGTCACGACACTTACAATTAGTTGATCCTATAGACTTGGGTCTCTATGCCCCTAGATCCTCATTATATGCTATATCCTAGTGACCAAGTGTTCCATTCCTCATGCACTACTACAAAACCTTTGATCAATAGGGTTAAATTTTCCCACTTGAAATTTTCTTCTAACTACTTTGCATCCCTCACACTCCACTTCCCATGCACTCCCCTAGTCTTCTGCTTTTGTTCCAAGCCCCTATTCTTGGGTCTTTTGTGACACGTTCCCTTTTGACTGGGTCCTCTCATGCTGGGTCTTCTACGCCATTGTCCTTATGTAGCCATCAAGTCTTATATTGTTGGCTTTGTGCCATGGTCCTCTTGTGTCATGGTTCTCCCACACCATGGTCCTCCTGTGCCATACTAGTACTTGTAACAAAATGGACAATGATCCTTTCATGTTGTGCGTCAAGAATGGAATTAATAATTGTCAAAATTATGGTGCCAACATCACCCCACACTAATCTATTAGTCCATCTTAGACTAGTTTGTTCATGTATCCTCAAGGAACTCAAGCCTTTTTTGCTCAAGTGCTTTCTTCAACTCATCCCATTGGGATAAAGCATCGAGAATTTTAATAGTTATTTATTCAATGGCCTCCTTTATTGCTTTCAAATCCTCATGATAAATTAGAGTCTTGATATTATTTATTTGCTCCTCTAGGGTTGTTTTAAATTTTTTTAAATGTCTTCTAATGCAGTGACCTCCTTGTCAACCTTTCCTTAGATTGTGGAAAAACTAGCATTTATTTGCTGACAATGGTTATTAATAGCATCTTCCATCATTTTTACATCCTTAAATGCCTTACCACTTTTTTTTTAGTCTTTTATTAGGAGAGCTACATCAGCCACTTGTTGCCTCAAGACCTCTTCATCATTGATCCGAGCCTCTATGACTTTATTAGGGCACACCATGCGTGCAAAAATCTCATCCAAAATTGGGATTACTTCCCCAAATTTTCCTAAAGTGTTACAATAGATATCTGTTGTAGTGTTGAATTATTCCAAAAGTTCTATGGACTCATCTTTGGGTTTGAAATGCTCCTTATTCTTTTTAAACAATAGCTCAAACAATGTCTCCAATTTTCCCAAGGCATTTCCATCTAAAGCTATGCCATCTACTAGTGTTGGCTCTTATTTAAAAATTGTTTTACATAGGGTTAATACCCTTACCTTAGCCTCAGTGGTCTCTTGAAGTTTTTTCTCTAAAGAGGCTACTTCCTCAACTAGCGCCTGCTTTTCAACATATGTTTTATTATACATTTTGATGACCCTGCTATATTTTCTTTTAGCCATGCACATATTTAAATCTTAAACAATATTATGGCATGTCACTTCCATGGCAAGTTTCAAAATGTGGTGCTGGTCATCAATGGGGTGAGCCACTATGGATCAAAATTCATTAGGTTTGGAATACCTGGGGCATCTGGCCAAAATCAATGTAATCCAATAGAATGTCAATTTGGGGTTCATCATTATATATTTCTAGTAGGAAGGACAATTGATTTTTGGTTTCATGAGTAGCGTGATTAGGGTGGAAATGGTTCCATAGATAGAGTATCGATCGTCTATGTCAAACTAATATCATTCATGCATTTTAAACATTTCTTTTTGTTCTCGATCCCCTTCAGTTGGCCCCTTCCCCTTTTATGGGTATCTGATAGGTTGGTTCCCAGTAGCCACCCCATCTATTTCTAATTTTGCATGATGTACGTGATCACGAGTTGGGAACTCCCACCTTAGGGATGGAGTCTTATCTAGATCAGACTCTATATTTATATGCTCTGGGGAGGGGTCCTTTTTGGGTGCTTATTCTGGAAGGGGTGTAGCACTGATCCGGTGGTAGACATAGGAGCAAGTAAAGGTGAAAGTGGTTGTGGTGGAGGAGAAGGTGGAGTTGAAGGTGGTTTTGAAGATTGAGATGGAGAATTTGAGGTCGATGATGAACTATGAGAAGATGGAAATAAAAAATGAGGTGAAGGGGAATGATGTGGTTGATATTATTGTTGATGATGGATTGATTGAGGTTGTGGGGGATGAGGTGCTGATCTAGAGGTTTATGCCTCCTCTATCTTTAGTTACTTTTGGGGGCCTTGTTACTCACTTATTCTCTCACTCAGCTCAAACATTCTCTTTTATAATAGAATATGGGGGATTCATTCCCTTGGTTCCCCATATTGAGGATGTAGGCTGGGGTATAGCATATAGAATAGTTTATGTACATGTTCTCCAACCAAAATATTCTTCATTATAATGCTTGTTTAACTTGTTTCCTTCCTTTTTCTGTAGGCCTTTTTATCAAGGTAACCAAACATCTTTTGGAGAGTATGGCACTCTACGTCGATCTATTTTGCTTGTAAGTTAACCTATTGGGCATCATGAATTTTTTTAACTATATCAATGAAGTAACATGCAGAGAAAGCATAGGGTAGCTTGAGCCATACAAAAATTTATCCTAAAGGAATCATGCAAATCTGTGCTAAAGAGAAATGTTGACTCATAATAAATTATGCTTGATATTTAGTTTTAAAGGGTAGATCATTGGGGATTCACCATTCATCTCCAAATGCTGACTTCATTCCATCAAACCAATGTCTCATCTTCAACTTATATGTTGGAGTGATGTGGTGAGGGTAGGGGATGGCTTTGTAGTGCTCGGTAGGGGATTTATTAATAAGGGCATACACCCACTTCAAAAATCCTAAGCTATAATCAGGCACATTGATTTCATCAAACACCATCAATAACAAAATTACACCCCAAGGAAACTAGAACTTAGGTGTTGTTTTCACCTTTACGACATCTTTGATTATCCTTTGGTCAAAGTATAATGCTCAATTGTACTTTAATCCCTATACTACTTGGTTTGTTATGTGTAGGTGGGCCATATCCACCTCCTTCCACCTATCATTCCCTATGATCTTGGTAGAGGTGATCCAGGTTACTACCCTTAAATCAATATCTTGTAGGTTTATGATATGCATTGCATGTCCCTACTTTTGATACATGAGTGCGGTGGTGGTCTGCTAAATTTCCTCTATGTCCACCAAGTCATCAAGGACATTGAGTCCTATATATTGGAATGTTATTACATTGTTTACCCTCTTCATGTTGATTTTCATGTTTCACCCTATGAAGTGGATATAATTTTCATGAACATATGAGAGGAGGAAATGAACTACTTCAGTAGGCTTTCCAAAGTATGGTAATTCAAAAAGTTAGAAGAGGCCAACTTTGTCTAATTGGTTCTTGATAGTCAGGTCATAATCCACCTAATTTCATGTGTTAGTGGTCTAGATCTGATAATCATTTTGTAATTGTACTTCATTCCCCAGCTGATGGTGGTTGTAATAAAAATGGTCATAGTTACTACCTTGGAAACCCTGTTCTCGATGTGCAAAACTAACTCTGGGTATTGCATCTCTTTAATGTAAATAGCTGGAGGGGAAGATTGTGGAGTGGTCTATGATGAGGAGGCCTATGCCTGCTTTCCTTTTTTCACCATTTTCTCTTCTTTCGCACTCTCACTTTGACTTCTTACATGCTAATCTTGCCTTGGTGTTTCTCATAGTTTTTCCAAAGACTCCTCTCTTATAGGGAACCACTCTCTACCTACCTCTCTATTTTCAAAAATGGTTAGTAGTTTTTCAAGTCTTTTCTCTTTTCTCTTTAGCCACATTACCCACTGAGGTACTTGAAGGTTAACCCTCAGCCATCCCACATTCCAAATGAATACGTGGTGGTGTTTAACTTTCCTTAGATCTCAAGCTTTATACTTTAATAATGGTAGAATCTAGAAACCTATAACAACTTTTACCAATAATGGCCTTGACCCACTTCTACACTTGGTTTGCACTTATCTACCTCCACTTGGAAATCTAGCATTATTTTATAATGAGATTGACTTTGTCTCTAGTTTTTTGGTTTGTGTATTTCTCTGGTTCATTTATCGCTTGAAGATTTCAGCAAATTAAAGTGTAAAATGGCTTTGACATGGTTATTTATAGGTCCCTTGGCCAATCTACCTCATTAATTTATTTCCTCTCTTTGTCATTTCCAACCATAAATATGTATCTTCTAATGGTCTCCATACTTTTAATCTTGCATCGATCCTTTAGTGTTTTAACAAACTTGTCCCATCATTTCACTCACATGCTTCTTATAACTACCCTCATCTCCTTATTGGTCCATTTTTTCCCATGCCTTCCATGGAGGTGGGTGATAGCCATCCTATTCTTTTAGGGTAATGGAAACCAGCTATCATATAAATGGTGGAAATTTATTGTATTAAATGACTCAAGTGCCTTTAATCACTTGCATGTCATGTATGACTCTTGTGATTTTGATTACTTATGTGCCATGTATGACTCATATACTTTTAATCACTTGCGTGCCGTGTATAACTCTTGTGCCTTTGAAACTTTCATGCCCACATGTATTGTACTCTTATGCACCACTTACTTCATACTAAAAAAAGTTTGTGGTCCTCCACGAAAACATTAAATAGATGAATAATTAAAAAGAAACAAGTCACATGCCTTAAGGGTAGCACTTTTTATTAAAAAAAGTAAATCCTAATCTAATGGCCACAAGCCTTATTTGAAAAATAACATAAACTTAAACAAAATCATAAAATGAGCAAAGCTAACTCCCATTATAATGTCTAGGGAGAAATTAACCATATTTTCACTTCAGTTGACATACACCAATGGATCGAATACTATGAATTATGAATGGTCCATCTTAATGAATGTGGAGCTTCCTAGGGTGGCATGTGAACTTAGAGTCATAAAGTAGAACTTTCATACCTAGAGTGAATATTTTCTTTTTTAGATGGTGATCATGCCATGCTTTCTATTTATGTTTCTCAACATCCTGATTCCAATGAGCAAGGAGTTGCACCTCATCTAGTTTCATTAGTTCATCAAGCTGAGATTTCAAAGATGCATCATCATCAAGATTTATTATACATGATATCGAGAGAGATGAAACTAGAAACTCAACTGGCATGATTGCTTCCTTTCCATATACCTAGTTAAATGGTGTATTTTTATTGAGGCATTTGTATGTGGTTTGGTATGCCCAAAGTACTAAAGATACCCTATCATTACAATCATTTCTACCAATATTGTAGATTTTTTTCAAAGTGGTACTGAGAATCTTGTTAAAAGCTTCTATTATTTCATTCGCCTGTGGGTGATATGGTGTGGTCTTGTGATGTGCAATCATGAATTCAACCAACATAATTCAAATTGTCCCATTCAAGAAGTGTGTTCCTCTATCACTAGTGAAACTTAGAAGACATTTAAAGTGCATTATAATATTTTCCCAAATGAACCGCATGGTAGTGGCTATTATGTAGTCTTTGGTTAGCATTGCCTCAACCCAACGTGTTAAATAGTCTATTGCCATAATAATGTATTGTGAACATGTTCTTCATCCTATGGGAGTGATGGGCCCTACAAATTATATATCCCACTTTTTGAATGATTCTTGAGATGAAATTGGGTGCAGTGGCATGGCATCTCTTCTATTAGGTTTTCCCATGCACTAGTAGATATCATGTTACCTTACATATGCCTTTTCATCTTTAAACAAAGTCAACCATCAGAGTCCTATGAGCAACACCTTGCACATGGTAGCTTCCCCAGCATAGTGTCCTCTGGAAATACCTTCATGTACTTTTCATAATACTTCAAGGTGCTCATGTTTCATTACACAATGGTGTAGTACCTCATCATAGTCCATCTTGTATAGATCTCTTGTTATGAATTGATATGGTGTGGTGCAAACTACAAGTTGTTTCTTTTCTTATAAAGTAAGAGATTGAGGTGCACAAATAGTATTGAGGAATGCTATAATATCCTCTAACTCTGTAGGTACCCTAATGACTTGGAAAAGTTGTACGTTAGGAAGGTCATATTCAATAGCATGTGGAGGTTCTCCAATTTCAATTTGAGATAAATGATTAGGTCCATAATTGGTTTTTCCATTTTTTACTACTACAAAAAAATAGAATTCTTAGAAGAGAAATATTAAGTGACAAATTATTCCATGAAGAACAAGGTTATTAATAAGATACTTTAAGGCCTCATGATCAGTATAACACACAAATGGTGTAGCCAGAAGGTACTGTCTAAATTTTTATAGTATGTAAACCATAGACAAGGCTTTATGTTCAGTGGTGGTATAGTTTCTTTCGGTTGGTGTGAGCTTCCTACTGGCAAAATAGATGGGATGGTCCAAATTTCCCTCTCCTAGTTGTGTAAGTATTGTACCAACTACTATTCTAGATGTGTCAACATGGACATGGAATGGTTTTATCCAATCTAGAAATTGTAAGATAGGAGTAGTAACTAGTCTTTCTTCCAAGGTTTCAAAAGTTGATTTGAAATAATTTATCCATATAAACTATTCATTATGCTTTAATAGTTCTTCTAGGGGCACTACAATCTTGGAATAACCCTAAATGAACTTCTATAGTATCACGTGTGTCCCAAGAATGCATGTACCATAGCCTAGGTTTTTGGCACTAGTAGTCATAAAATGATTGAGACCTTGGCTGGATCTACTAGGAATCCCTCTTTACAAATGATATGCCCAAGGAGTACCCAAAATGGTTTCACAAATAGGCATTTCTTCATATTCAAATAAATTTATGATACTCAACATTGCTTAAGCATGAGCCTTAGATTGACACAGTGGTATTTGATCAGTCCATCTATTGTCCAATCATCTAGGTAGAATTGAAAAAACTTATGGATAAAATATTTAAAAGCCTCTATCGCTACCCATGAAAACACTGCCGAGGCATTTTTCAACCCAAAAGGCATGACAATGTAGGAAAAAGATCCCCATTCCATAGCGAAAGTGGTCTTGGAATGGTCTTCCTCAGCTATCTAGACTTGGTGATATCCCAAGAACCCATCGGTAAAGGAGTATATCTCACAACCAGTAATGCCTTCTATGACTTCTTCCCTGAAAGGTGTTGGAAAAGGATCGGTGACACATGATGCATTCAAAACATGATAATCCACATAGATACAAATACATTCATCCTTCTTGATATTGATTACCATAAGACTCACCCAGTTAGATTCATCAATAGGAAAGCTTATTCCATCATGGAACATGTTGATCTCTTCTTTTACATGCGCTCAGAGGTTAGGGTTCATCCAGTATGGGCATTTATTCACAAGATGAGTGTCATCAATCAATTTTATATGTATTTTCTCAAGAGAAGGGTGAACCCCTTTATTTTAATATAGATCCTTGGAAACACATCTTGATACTCTTTTAGCAGATCAAATATTTATGAATTTTTTATCTCGATCCAATAATTGCCAATAGTCACCAACTTAAGTTCCTGCTCTATGCTAATGTTTAGTTAAATAATTTGAATGGGCTCGTGATAAGGATTTTCCACTAGGAAATTGGTGTCTTTAACATTTCATCAACCAATAATTGTGGTAACATGAAATTTACTCAACAGATTGAATGGAGTGGATCCTTCTCCTTCATCTACTTGAAAGATGAGCTTCTATTTTCCCAAGCAGATTTCTTCCTAATTTTCTTTGATGGAGATTACTAGTGATGAAAGAGGTAATTGTCTGAGATGCTCATTGAATAAACTCAATGGGTCTTCTAGTTCATGGTGAATATGATGCAGGTGATCTTCCACTAGACTTGGATCTCCAATTATTGCTTCATGTATTACTTGAAGAGAAAGGCACTGATCCATCCTTGTTGAAGAGTAAGAAATCACAGATGTCATATTCTCCTTTAATAGTTGCTAGAACCTTGTTTCTCTACAGCTTTCTTCATGTATGTACCAATCCTGTGCCCAAGTGTGTAATAATCCATAGAATGTATAGACCCATAGGTATTCTGGTAAAAATGTTTCTTCAACTCACCATATCATTTCACACACCCCTAGGTTGGGTTCAGGTGCTTCCATACCATTATAGCTAAGTGTACCTTTGATCTTATTATCATGGTGAAATATATGATGTAAAGCAACTCATACTTGATCTCAATACAATAGGCACTCTTTATGGGTTAGCCACCACTGGCAGTAGTGCCATTTAAAATGTCATCTAAGGACTGCATCCATTCATTTTTAGTAACAAAGAACTCTTTGAGACACTAGATGAAATCATGCACTTCCATTTATCCTTGGAATCATAGAGATTCATTAATTATTTCCAAAGGTGGTCCCTTCAATGGTCCTCTCATTGTTAAGCCCATGAGGCACACAAATTTGTGATGCTTAAAGAACCAGTGTGGAATGTCTTCTCTGTTGATGGTGTTGTAAAATATTTTAGAGAGATCATAATCACCATGGGCCCAACAATTGTAGGCATTACTTGTGATATTTGAGATAGACTGGTTTTCTACTCAACGAAGAATGCCATCTGACGTAGGATCATGTTGGTTGTCATGTTGAGCAGTCACATTATATAAATTGTTGATGTCTTCATCAATGCTAATGGGTTCAATATAGGGTAGTCCTTATGCTTAGTCTATGGGAATTATCATGCATTGATCAGTATTTTCAAAGATAATGTACTAGTTCTTAAATCTTAAATCTTCATGATTTTCATAGCACCAGTGTCTTCCAAGTAAGTTTGGATAATCATCAGCATCTGCCAACTCCAAAACCTCAAAATTTGCTTTGAAGGGAACCCCAAGTATTTCAACAGTGGCATTTTTAAGGACTCTAATAAGATGTGCATGAATCTTTTTTGCCATAAACAAGACATGAGGTGAAGGCTACAAAGCTGGACTAGACATTTTTTACCAGGCATCTTTAGTGAGGACATTTACTTCAGTGTTAGTATCCACTAAAATATTTTGGATTACCCATCCATTGATAGTAACATTAACTAATATTTTTCCATCTTTGGAGGACGTAGAACTATGACTTTCTTGACGTCAAGCATGATTTAATTATCGATATTCACCTTGTCAACTTATTTGAGTGTGGGTTCCGTTTGGTATGTGATCTTGAGCTTTAAACCAAGTGCTAAGCTACACATAGTTCTTGGAAACTTCCCTCATTACTAGAAGTTTGATTTCCCTTTACACTATGACGTGCTATATGACATATCGGCCCTTAAGATATTGAATTTTGCCTTAGAGCTCATGCACAAGTGCCATTGCATCTTGAATAACATCCTTTTTCTAAAGTGCATCAAGGTATTTCCTTACATGAGGTTCTTCCCTATGTATCTTTTCAATCAGGTTGGATGTAGTTTATGTTTGGCCTTCATACGCATGGTAATATTGACTTAATGTAAAATAGAGATGGTTGTTCAAGCATGATATTATGGTTTGTCTATACGGATCATACCTACACTTTTTTCATTTTGATCCTTTGTAATGGCTGCATATAGATCTAGGCATTCTTCTAATCAGTGGTCCTTTTTATAGTAAGCGTAGGTAGGGTATTCTAATAAATCCCTCTAATAGTGGTCTAGAGAACTAAACTTATAAAAATTCCTTGGTGGCAACCTACCACCTCATCCTAATCCTCTTTTGTGCTCATGATAGCCATCATTGTCCTATGAATTGATTGAATCTTGGTGCGTGCCACATGCTTGAGCCTCATGGATATCAGTAATTAATTGGCACTCATTAATATCATGAGTATAAGCATCACAAATTTTAAAATATATAAATACTTTAGTATTCATGGATTTTTACAAAAGTGGATAGGAATAAACATCATGATCATCATGATAAATCTCGCAGGTTTATTTTAGGACTACATAGATGTTCTTATGTGGGCAGTTATTTCTTGTGTGTCCTTAAGTTTCATAATTAGCACACCAAACACCACTACATGTCTCATGTGCATTATTTGTCATTAATTTTTCAAGTTGAGAATCAATAGATGCTATTTGTGCCTCTATAAAGGGACTAATTCTAGTATCCATACTTTTAACCACTTCAATGCATAATGCAGACTCTAGAGCCTCTCGTGCATTGGTGAAAGTTATCTATGATAGGGTCCATCAAAAATGTAGAATTAATCCCCCTATAAAACATTGTGCATGTTGGGCAAGATTGATTTCAAATGATAGCTTATAAATCAAAGTCTTGAACTGAGCATCATATTCTTGTACGGTCTCTGTAAGTCCCTATTTTATGTCTTTCAGTACTGCTATACTTTACTGCTCAAATTATAGAATATCAAATGCTTTTAGAAATGTTGCTTTAAGATTATCATAGTCTACCACTGCTTGTTGAGGGTTGAATTTATGATACCATTTATGTGCACATTCTAAAAATGTGGTTGTGAACTATGTTGCCTTTCACTCAGAGGATGTGATGCCACGTGTTCTCCAAATTAGTTCACACTTATAAACATGATCGGCTACATTTTCCACCCCTCAATACTCAGGTAGGTGTAATGTCATTTCATAATAAACCATATGAGGTTAGACAAATGATTGTTGAGAAGATCCAACTCCTATTCTTGGAGGGGGCCCACTTCCTCCATTACTTTCTCCTAATCCTCCTCCAGTGCCTCCACTAGAAGTACCTATGTGGGGAGGTGTGGTGGAAGGGTGATTTCCTAAATTGGGGCCATTATTCTAGACTTGGCCATATCCTCCATGCATTCTAAGTTGTGCCATATATTTTTCATGAAAAGAACAAAATGTAGATTCAGTGTTATTTCCTGATGGTCTGGTCTCAGTTTCCCATATCCATTTAGACTCTAAATCTATATTATTTGTATCCCAATTCCTTATATCCTATCTAACTTGAGGGCATGAGTGCATAATATGGTGGGAGAGCCTAGTTGATTTTTATTGGGTTCATGTTCAGTGATCCAACCCATTTCTTCATAAGATAATAGTGATAAAGGCTGTGGCCCATAAGTGATTTATTCCTCATGCATATCCAGCTCCCTGCATCTCTTCACAGTGCTTCTTGAGTTTTCCCAATCTCTCCCTATGGTACTAACTCCCATGATATTCTATCAAGCTTCATCATACTTTCATTTTCATAGCACTCACTGACTTTTTACCATGTTAAACCCATAACCCTGAATCAACCAGTAATCTCTCCTCCAACTGTGTGGCTCATGAATGTGAGGTTTTAGCCATTCATGGGCGATGTTTCCAATCCAAGATCAAGAATGATATTTTTAATTTCAGCTAGAAATAGTGAAAGATATCGCCCCCTTGGTTCTCATAAAAAAGTAAACTTGGCTTCTTTAGGACATGAATATGTGGTCATAACATATTCTAAGATGTAACTATTTTGGACACCTTTCCACTAGTAATTGATTTCTCATGTCTAGGCAACTTTTAATTGTTTTAAACTCATTTGTAATTTTGGTGTCCATGACTGTCTTCATCCAAGGTTTCAAGATCATCCTTGAGCATATGCTAAGATTTAGGAATGTAAAATAACAGAGACCTCAGAGAAGAATGTCTCATATGATGAACTATAGAGGTTGTGTTCTACCCAGTCATGAAAAAACTCCAAGCTCAAGATATGGAACCATAAAATTATCTTCAACATTGATAATCCATTCTTTAATGTTTTCTAATGTAATGCACTCAAACAATTTTAATGCTTATGCTCTAGTTACTTCAGGTCCTGGAAATAAAACCAAAATATTAGGTTCTTTTAGTTAAATCAACTTTAGTGCTAAGCTTCTCCCCAAAAATTTAATGTACTAACCCTCTCACATGAGAGGTAAGTCTTGCATGCTCACCTAAATCACGTAGTAAAATATCGATTCCTGAAGGCTTTGTATCACAATGTTATATGTTTGTTCATATTTTATAACATAGTTCTTAAAATGTGATGAATGTTTATTCATATTTCATAACATAGTTCTTAAAATATTATTCATCACCCTAAATATACTACTATTATCCTTATTATCCCAGATTTAACTATCATTATAACTAGGATCACCATTACTATTTAATAGTATTGGTAAAAGAAGAAAAATATCCATGACTTAGATGTAAATCACATCCATCATTCAACCCTTAGAATACTTCATCATTCATAACGCAATATGGCAAACATTGATCTCTTATTAACATCTTAATACATTACAAGATAAATCATTATAACTATTCTCCCAAAAAGTCTATCCTACAAATGATTACAATAAGGGTTTTTATACTTTTTTTGCCCTGACCAAGTGTCATAATTCCAACTATTATGAACAGATGGCACACAAACTCCCAATAAACTAAGAGTCATGGCACTTACAATTGGTTATTCCTATAGACTTAGGTCTTTATGCCCCTAGATCTTCATTCTATGTTATATCCTAGTGGCCAAGTGTTTCATTCTTTGCGAGGTGGTACAAAACCTTTGATCAATGGGGTTGAAGTGTCCCACTTGAAATGTTCTTCTAACTACTCCGTGTTCCTTGTGCTCTACTTTCCATGTGCTGCCCTAGTCTTCCACTTTTATTTTGAACCCCTATTCTTAGGTCCTTTGTGACATGTTCCCTTTTGAATGGGTCCTCCCATGTTAGGTCTTCTTCACCCTTGTCCTTCTGTACCCATCAAGTCTCATGTTGTTGGCTTCACACAATGGTCCTCCCATGCTATGGTTCTCCTGTGCTATGGTTCTCCCGCACCATGGTCCCCCCATGCCATAGTGGTACTTATAACAAAATAGATAATGGTCCTTCCATGTTGTGCACCAAAACTAGAATTAATACTTGTTAAAATTGTGATACCAACACACTTCCTTTGTAAACCACCCTTCAATTAGGCCTAATTAGCCCTATCTTAAATCTAAAGTCACCAAATCCATACTATATGGCCTTAAACCACACCAAAACCATTTTATTCCTTTTCCATACATCAAAACATGTCATATTATGAATTTTCATTAATTTCTAAGGGTTAAAACTCTTTCTATGGATTTTTTCTCTTGAAACCCTATTCAAGCTTCTACACAGGTTGAGGGGCTATATAATTCAATTTCTTAATTTCTAAAAAAAATAAAAGGACCAAAATTCCACATCTAGTCTATTTTCACCCCACACACCTTATAAAATAGGTGATACATCTCATTTATCTTTATTCTCTCTTCTATCCATCAAAACACATGTTTTTGAGTCCTATTTAGGATTGTGACAATAGGGTTTTTGTATCAATGAGTGTCAAGGACTCTCTTAAGGAATTTTCCAATTCTCACTACCTTATTTCCACCTATCACTATCCATAAAAACCACCATATCCATTAGCATACACATTTATACAATAAAAGTCTCTCCTCTCTATCTTGACTATGCACAAGGCACCCTACAGGCATGTGACAGTAACATGGAGTATTAATTCAATTTCAAATCTCTCATGCATCTTCTAAGAGATGAAAACCCTCATTTTCTAATGGGGCCATCTTCAAATTCAATATATTTAATGGCATACTTGATAAGATTAAGAAACAACTCTTACTTCCCTTTGCAATGTGATTGTTAACCCAAAATAGGGTATAGACAGGGTTTCTTTGTTTTAGAGGATTTTATGTTGATTCTTTACCATTATATTTTGTATAAAAAATAATTGAACTTCCACATCAATGATCATTCTAAATATATATCATTATCTACACCAAATTCATACTCCCTTCATGAGAAATAACCATTTACTTTCATATTGGACTATCATAGGCAAAATAGGGTATATGTCTTACTCATTTATCAATAGGTATATATAGGTTCAACATGTTCAAAACTAATAGCATGATGACTCAAAACTTACCAAGCTGATGGAATCAATCCAAGCTCCCTTCCTTGATTGTGAACTACAATCACTTCTTGGTTACCACCTATAATCATTCATCCCCCTACAACCTTACACAAATGACAACATATTCATGGCCTCAAGGACTTTCAAGGATAACATGAAACTAATTCAATCACATACACTAAATTGAGAATCCACAACAAGTCACTTTTTAGGTTAATAGGTCAATATGTCAATTAATCAATAGGTCAATTACCACCTAATAGGTCAATAGGTCAAAGTTTTCAAAGTTTTCAAAATTATCAAAGTTGTCAAAGTTGTCAAATTTGTCAATAGGTCAATTACTCATTAAGTTTTTAAGTCTCTAGTTTAAGTTGTCAAAGTTGAAGTTGTGATTGTGAAACTCTGGTTCTGATGCTCCTTGAGTGAAAAATTACACCTCCAACATGTTTTGGGTGTGTATAACATCTAGGACCAGGTTTTTGGCCTCCCTTCAGGCCCAATGGACAAACCCACCACCCATTCTAGCCTCAAGAACACCCTTCCCAATACAAGAAAAATGTAATTTATTAGCCTAAGTTAAACAAGCATAAAATAAAAATTGTAAGTCATTTATATGAACCATAAGATCCCTCTCATACCTATTTAATCCATCTAATCATACACTAGAACACTCAGGTGGAAACTTTGATATCAATCTATTAGACAAGTTACAGTGACATGTCCAAAAATGCAACTTTTTGGTAGTGAACAAGCAACTTCTTGAGCTCCAACTAGCATTTCTACCTATGAGAACTCCACCTATGAATATATCACTTTAATCACATAAAAATAGGCAAATTAAATTTTATTACATTTCCATGATGTTGAAATCCACCTAGAAGTGCATTTTCACTACCATTTTGGAGAGTGGAAACATTGACAATAAATGTTGTCAAAGTTCAAGTTGTGGTTGTAGAACTCTGATTCTGATGCTTATTGAGTGAAAAATGACACCACTAAAACCTATTATGGGGATGATAATGTATATTAATGGTTTTTTGGCCTCCCATTAGGCATAATCGACAAACCCACCATCTATTCTAGCCTCAAGAACACCCTTCCCAATACAAAAAAATGTAATTTTTAGCCTAAGTTTAAACATGAATAAAATAAAAATTATAAGCCATTTATGTGAACCATAAAATTCCAAACATACCTATTTAATCCCTATAATCACACCCTAGAGAAATTAGGTGGAATCTTCAAGATCAATCCATTAGACAAGTTGCAGTGATTGGTCCAAAAATGGAATGTTTTATCAACGAACAACTTCTTGAGCTCCAACCAGCATTTCTACCTCCAAGACCTCTGCCTATGAATATATCACTTTTATCATGTCTATATAAGAAGTTTAAATTTTATCACACTGCCTCAATGTTCAAATCCACCTAGAAGTGCATTTTCACTACCATTTTGGAGAGTAGAAACACTAACAACAAATGTTGTCAAAGTTTAAGTTGTGGTTATAAAACTCTGATTCTAATGCTTCTTGAGTTGAAAATGACACCACCAACATTTCCAAGGGGTGGATAACATCTAGTACCAAGCTCTTGGCCTCCATTTATGCCTGATCGACAAACCCACCACCCATTTTGACCTCAAGAACAACTTTCCTAATACAAGAAGAATGCAAATTTCTAACCTAAGTTTGAACATGCATAAAATGAAAAATGTAAGTCATTTACATGAACCATTAGATCCATACCATAATCTATAGTCCCTCTAATCACATCTTATGTCACTCAAGTTGAATCTTTGAGATCAATTTGTTAGACAAGTTGTAGTGATGGGTTTGAAAATGCAACTTTTTCTCAATAAACAAGCAACTTCTTAAGCTCTAACTGACATTTCTACCTTTAGGACCTCCACCTACGAATATATCACTTTTATAACATAAAAATATTAAAATTACATGTTTTCACACCACCAAAACATTAAAATCCACATAGAAGTGCATTTTCACTACCATTCTAGAGAGTGGAAACATTGACAATAAATGTTGTCAAAGTTCAAGTTGTGGTTGCATAACTCTGGTTCTAATGCTTTCTGAGTGAAAAATAACACCACCAACACTTTCAAATGGGTGGATAACATTTATTACTAGGTTATTGGCCTCTATTTAGGCTTGATCGACAAACCCACCACCCATTCTGACCTTAAGAACACCTTTCCCAGTACAATAAAAATGCATTTTTTTAGCCTAAGTTTAAAGACCCGTAAAACCTAAGCTTCTCTTAGCTTCAAAAATATATAATTATTTATTGATAGTTCTAACCATGTGAATGTGGAAGCTTATTTGCCATCACTAACCTACAAAAAAAATTAGTAAGCAATTAAAAATGAAATTTATATATGTACTACCTAGAAAATAAAAAAACATTTGGTAAAATTGATTACATCTACATTTGAAAATTCAACATAGCTCTATATTTTAATCAAACAAACCACTAGGATCTTCTCTAACCTTGATAGTATCAAGAATAGCTTCATGGTCTAACTCTCACACTTTTCATAGTTTCTTATTTAATGGCCTCCCATGATCTTTTTGTAATTGAATATTTGTTGTAAGAATCAAATTTGAATAGTGCAATATCTTCTTGTGCATTTCAAACTCTTCAAACAACCAATTATCTAAATTTTTAATAGGATATCATGGAAACCAATTTCTATTGACTACCACTGACCCAATGGGATAGTCAATATTTTCTCCATCTATAAATGGGGAAGTCATTTTTTTCTTTCTCTCTACACACCAACACAAGTAGTAATTAGGGTTTGTACCTTATTTACCATGAAGTTTTCACATTTATAGTTTGTGTTTCTCTCTTAAATATTTTAATTCCTATAGTTTTTTATTCTTCAACATCTTCCTCTTCCTCTTTAAACATGATCTGGCACCCATCAAAAGTGACAATTAACAAATTTTCAAAGGTGGGGTCAAGTACACAAGTACCGTAGATCTTGTAGAAGTATGCAAAGAATGTTTATGGGGACAAAATTCTTGATTTGGGTTAAAAATATTCATTGATAAGTGAGGTTAATCTAAAATAAGCATAACATGAACACATTATGTCTTTTATAAGGTTTTTCCCCATCCAATGCATTGATAAGCTTATATTGACAATAACATGATCACATTATGTAATAATGTGATTTCATTATTGTTAATATAAGTTTTGGGGTTGGTAATTGGAAATGAGAACCAAGTGTTGCCTATTTTAAGAATAACATGATCATATTATTGAATAAAACAATCACAATATGCTTAATATAGATAAGGGATTGTGGATTAGGGATTAAGGCATTAGTTCATAGGGTTTATGGATTAGGGATTAGGGATTACAATATATGTTTTAGGAATTAGGGATTATAATTTTTTATTTAAGGTTTAGGGATTAGGTATTAGGGAATGTAGGGTTTGGGTTTAAGTGTGTATATAAGGTCTAATCACTCTATGCCATGTGTGAACCTAATTTTTACTACAAAGGATGTTAATTGGGACTAAATCAATTAGTAAATAAGGAGAATTTTTGGTTTAAAATTTAGGGTATAGTGTTTAGGGCTTAGGTTTAGGGTACGCAAGGTAAATCATAAATATTATTCTTAGTATAAATGATATTAATTTAGGATAAAATTAGTGGTTCAACATGTCAAGAGTTTATATTTATGGTTTATAGTTTAGGGATCAAGAACTTTAAGTATTAGGGGTTGGGGTATATGTTTTAGGGTATATAAAGTACAATCATGATGGTGATTGGGGAAAATTGGAGCTGATCAACCCCCAAATCAAATTTTATAGTCATGTAATTAGGTTGAAGGGGCTTGAAATAGCCCCAATTTACTTCAGATGCACAACTATATTGATACTCCAAAGGCTAAGTTTTGGCCATAGGTTTAAAAATGTATTTTATGACATATCATGATAAAATCAACTATATCGTAAGGCATGTATGTTTAAAAAATGTAGTGGTTATTAGGGTATAGGGATTGATATTTATGTCTTAGGGATTATGGATTAGGGTATGGGGTTTAGGTTTAAGGACCTCTATATAATTTTTTTAATCATTCTATGCCATGTGAAGCTAATTAATGCAAGGGCATCTTGTATGGACTCTAAAGTTGTTCAAATTTTGTCTTAATTTGGTTTATTATGTGTTTTATAGGTGTTGGAGGTTATTATAAGTCCATATAATGAGTCTAGGTTGTCTTATGGTGCATAAAATTTGAATGATTGATATCTCGCCAAAATGCATTATTTGAATATTTGAATCTCATTAAGCAATCTTCAAGGACTTTTGAGCAATTTATGAAGGTGGTAGATGTATTAACATGCCTAGAGGTTTGAGATAATATATAAGGTCCACTAGAGGGTCATTGGTCTATAGTTATGTGCTTACATGTCATGATGTGTAAAATAAATCAAGAAGATGCAATGTTTGAAGGAACCTCTATGTGGGAAATATCCCAAGATTTAGTTATGCAACTTTATAGAAAAGATAGGAGTCAATTTTGTTTGGGGAGAGAATTATTTCATTCAAATATATGAATGGATAAAATGAATGTAATTATAATATGATATGAAGGGGAGTTGAAGGTGGTAAAACCCCTGTTTATTTTTGAAGGAATGAACATTCATAGACCCTGTTGTGGTCATTAGCTATTGTTGTGAATTGTATATGATTTGTTGAAGAGGGAGTTAATTTAAAACTATTTTAAATTAATTTTAACATGTAATTCATGTTTGAGAGTATATTTTGAAATCTTGTAAGAAAGGAAAAACCCATATTTTGTTGAATAATAATACAAACCATGTATGTGAGTTATTTCTTTTGTTGTATGTTATGGTTTTAAGATTAATAGTCACATGGACTTTAAAAACTTATATAAAGGTTTATTTAAGGACTAAGGAACATGTTTAATATTAAAAATTGCATGGGATATTCATCAACTCATCTGGGGTTCAAATACACTTGCAATCAAACCCCTATGTTGGACTGAGTGTTTTTCCAAGTGACTATATTTTGATTTTGTACACAAAGTGAAGTTGAATATTGAATATAAATGTTATTGAGGTTATTTAAATTGGTTTGGATTTATAATTTTCAAATATATTATGGAAACCTTTGATACTCAAACAGAGATACCATTATAACCCTTATTTTTTGTAGTGCATGTTAACATAGTGAACAGTGAATCTAAATTCTTGAAAGGTCATAAGAAAATAAATGGATTGAAAGTGTTTAAAACATTTTAGAAAAGTTCATAATATTCAATTTAAATTTATTAAATTTTTTATTTTCATCAAAAACTTGCTATGATGTTTTTAACCTACAGACAAACCTGTAGACTGTCTTCTCTTGACACAGTCAAGAATATTTTGATGTGAGAAGATATAATTGGGGAGTGGAAAATTGAATAAAATGATTGGGTATAAGGATGTAGGACATTACAGACATAATATACCCATTTATAAGCTTTGAATCATAAAATAATTTTCATAATTTAATTTTATAGCCTCTTAACTGAGATAAAGACCAAGAAACCCTAAACTAGGGTTTAGACCATATTTTTGTTTATAACCATCCAAATGCCTTAAAAAATTTTAATTGAGTAGGTTGAAGTGTGTTTCAAGATATTTTAAAGTTTTTGTGGTTTTATCATACTTTATTGTACATATATAGAGGATTGTTGGTAAACTAGTCCTAAACAGGCCTAAAAGGCCTAAATAGAGGCATAAAGAGGGATGTAAAAGTGGTCTAAAACTAAGATGGATTAAGAAAATTTGGGAAAATAAAAAGATAGGAAAAGGGTGTCTAAATAAAAAAATAGTTTTTAAATTGGGAAAGGTGCTAATCTGTACATAGTCAAAAAGCCCAAAAATAGGGATAGAAGGACTGTTGGTAGAGTTGACATGATTGTATAAAGAAGTGAATAAAATCTTATAAAGTGTTGGGAAGGTATTGAATGGATTGAGAGAGTTAATAAAACCTGAATGATTATATTCAAGACCATTGAAACCATATATTGACAAGTGAAACTTAAAATTTTACATAGAGAAGTGAGCTAGTAAGCATTGCTTAAGGAAGTGGATTTTAAAATAAGGTTAAGAGTGATCATTTGGTGTATGATCTACATCATTTTGATATAAGAGATATAAAAATATTATTATGGATTGTGAATGAGATTGACATAATGTGTTTTGAAGTACAGTGTAGGATAGGTAATCAAGGGCAGTGTTCCATGGAGAGAGCTAGTAGGGAAGATGATCATTTACTCAAGATAATGACCCATTTGATTACTCCATTGGTTATGAGAATGGAGGATATTGAGGATGTTCTCAGAGGAAGAAAATTAAAATATGATAGGCAACAAGGTCAAGCATCACCTTTGCCAATAATGAATGAGAGAGATAATAGAGAAGTGGTTCAAGGAAGACCATAAGTGCATGAAGCAGTAGGTCAAGAAGGCATGAGACAATACCATGCAAGAGATATTAAACCATTTTTAGATGGATGAATGATAAAATATGAATGTCCCATGAGAAGAGGACCAAGAAAAATATTTTAGGGGTAATGTTGGAATTTCCATAGAGAGGGACATAGGGCAGTAGAGTGTCTAAGGAATATGAGCAAAAGTATGAAGTAGTAAAGAAAAGAGAATGAGGAGAGAAGGTATGATAGGAATGAGTCAATAATCATGAGGAAATTCTTATTATAACATAAGCAAGTTAAGGAACCATCCCAAAGGAGAAGTCTATTCAGAAGTAGATGCAAGACAAGAGGTAAATTTTGTAATTTGGTAATTGATGGAGGTGGTACTAATAACATTATTTCTTTAGAGTTGGTGCAGAATTTGAGCTTGAAGATAATTACACACCCACAACTGTGCAAGGTTTCATGGGTTCAGAAGGGTGATCAAATATTGGTAAGTGAGCAAAGTTGGATTGTGCTTTAGATAGGAAGGCATAAAGATGAAGTGTTATGTGATATTTTTCCTATATATGTGTGTCATTTGTTGTTAGGGAGACCATGGTAGTTTGATAGGTATGCCATACATGATGGTAAAGAAAACACATACACCATTAAGTAATGTGGGAAGGTACACACACTACTCCCATTGAAGTGTGAAAAAGATAGAAGAGATGAGAGAATCATGATGATGATGATGACAAGGTAGTATTGGAGTCAAGCAATGGAGAGTTTAGGTTTGGTCAAAGTACCCAAAGAAGATAAGGTGAGTTGTGTTGAGATTATTGATAAAAAACATTATGAGTCAACAAAAATGGACATGATTGGGATAGCACAAGAATGTAAGGTGATAGAAAATAGTCTTCCAAGAGAAGAATATATAGCACCCAAGAGAGTGCTCAAAGAAGAATGTAGTCAAGGCAAGTATGGCAGCCAAGCAGCCATTTCAAGTGCAAAATTTAGAGATTGGTCATGAAGGTGTTGAACAACAACAAATCAAGAGTTTACATAAATTTGAAGCATGCAAGGATAAAGCACATGTTGTGCATGAAATGGGATGTGTAGCACAAAGAGCATTGGTGAAGGAGAAAGAGTTAATAATTGAAATAGATATTGAAGATGGAGATAAAGAGAAGTTGGATCAATTTAAAGAGGAAGAAGGATGGTATACATGTGCACAATAAGAAGAGGAAAGTAGCAGCTATGTCTTGTTTACCAATTATGTATCATGTGAAGGTATGCAGATGAAGAAAATAAGGCCTAAATGTGGGGCCCAATAGCATATTCACCTCTATGAGAGGCAAGTATAAGTAAACAACATCAATGAGGAAGTTTAATGCATTCAAGAAGCAACATATACCAAGTGCAACATTCAACACTAATGGTAAAGATTCTTCTGGCTTGGTAGTATGATGCAGGGGCATCCTATATGGAACCCAAAGTTGTTCAAATTTTGTCTTAAGCTAGTTTATTATATGTTTTATAGGTTCTATAGGTCAATATAAGTCCATATAAGGAGTCCAAGTTGTCTTATGGTGCATAAAATTTGAATTATTGGTTTCCCACCAAAATGCATTGTTATATTTGAATCTTATCAAGCCTTCTTCAAGGAATTTTGAGAAATTTATGAAGGTGAAATATGTATTAACATTCCTAAAAGTTTTATATAATATAGAAGGTCCACTAGATGGGCATTGGTCTATAGTTATGGTCTTACATGTCATGTTGTGTAAAAGAAATCAAGAAGATGCAATGTTTGAAGAAACCTCTACATGGGAAATATTTGAGGATTCAGTTATGAAACTTTATAGAAAAGATAGGAGTCAATTTTTTGGGGGGAAGGATGATTCCATTCGAATAGATGAATGGAGAAAATGAATGTAATGATAATATGATATGCAGGGGAGTTAAATGTGGTAAAACTCCTATTTTTTTTGAAGGAATGAACATTCATAGACCCTGTTATGGTCATTAGTTGTTGTTGTGAATTGTATGTGATTTGTTGAAGAGAGAATTAGTTTTGAAATATTTTTAATTAGTTTTAATAGGTAATGCATGTTTGAGATTATATTTTGAAAGCTTATAAGAAAGGAAAAACCCATGTTTTGTTAAAGAATAATATAGACCATGTATGTGAGTTATTTCTTTTGTTGTATGTTGTGGTTTTAATATTAATAGTCACATGGACTTTAATAACTATTATAAAGGCATATTTAATTATTGAGGAATGTGTTTAATATTATAAATTTCATGGGATATTCATCAACTCATCTGGTGTTCAAATACACTTGCAATCAGACCCTTGTGTTAGACTGAGTATTTTGTCAAGTGACTATATTTTGAGTTTATGTACAGAGTGAATTTGAATATTGAATAAAAATATTATTGAGGTTATTTAAATTGGTCAAGATTTATAAGTTTCAAATATATTGTGGAAACCTTTGATACTCAGATAGAGATACCATTGTAATCCTTATTTTCTATAGTTCATGTTAACATAGTGAACAGTAAATCTGAATTCTTGAAAGGTCATAAGAAAAAAATGGATTGAAAGTGATTAGAAGATTTTGGATAAGTGAATAATATTCAATTTATAGTTATTAAATTTTTTTTTGATCAAAAACTTGATATGAGGTTTCTAACCTAGAGACAGACCTGTAGATTGTCTTTTCTTGACATAGTCAAGAATATTTTGATGTGAGAAGCTATAACAGTGGAGTGAAACATTGAATAAAATGATTGGGTGCATGGATATAAGACATTATAGATCTATCAGAACCATTTATAATCTTTGAAACATAAAATAATGTTCATAGTTTAATTTTATATCATCTCGATAGAGACAGAGACTAAGAAACCCTAAACTAGGGTTTAGACCATATTTTTGTTTATAACCATCCAAATGCCTTAAAAATTTTTAATTGAGTATTTTTAATTATGTTTCAAGGTATTTTAAAGTTTTTGTGGTTGTGATATACTTTATAATTTGTATATAGAGGACTGTAGGTAATTGGTTGAAGACAGGTCTAAACAGAGGCATAAAGAGGGATATAAAAGTGGTCTAAAGATTGAGATGGATTAATAAACTTTGGGAATAGATAGAGAGGGGAAAAGGGTGTATAAATAAAAAATTATTTTTCAAATTGGGAATGGTACTAATTTATACATAGTCAAAAATCCCCAAAATAGGGCTAGAAGGACTGTTGGTAGAGTTGATAGAATTGTATAAAGAAGTGAATAGAATCTTGGAAACTATTGGGAAGGTAGTGAATAGATTGAGAGGGTTAATGAAACCTGAATTATCATATTTAAGACCATTGAAACCATATATTGACAAGTGAAACTTAGAATTTTCATAGAGAAGTAAGCTAGTAAGCATTACTTAAGGAAGGGAATTTTGAAATAAGGTTAAGAGTGATCATTTGGTGTATGCTCTGCATCACTAATTCTTACTACAAAGGATTTTAATTGAGACTAAATCAATTAGTAAATAAGGAAATATTATGGTTTACAATTTAGGGTTTATGGTTTATGGCTTCTAGGTTTTAATGTATATACATGATTTAGGGTACACAGGGTCAATCACAAAGATAATTAAGGATAATTTGAATCAGTTGGACCCATTTATGACTATAAAATGTGTTTTTGGGTTGTCATTATACCTTGGATGTCATCGTATAGATTGAGTGAATTAATTAAATGGGCCAATTATTCATGTGATTTAGGCCAAACTAAGCCCTATGAATTTAATTATTAGTCTAAATGATGTTAATTCAGGTTAAAATGATTAGTTCAAGGTTTAAAGAGTTTATATTTATGGTTTAGAGTTTAGGGTATAGGTTCTAGGGAATATAAGGTACAATCATGATGGTGATTGGGGTAAATTTGAGCTCCTTGAACCTAGATCTATGAGTAAAGAATGTGAATTTAGAATCAATTATCCCCCACATCATCATAAATTGAGCCTATTAAGTCAATTTTGGTAATGACTGATGCAATTTTAACCAAGTTCATCCCTGTGAACCTAATTCTTACTATATATATATATATATATATATATAAAGGATGTTAATTGGGGCTAAATTTATTGGTTTAGGGTTTATGATCTACAATTTAAAGGGTTTAGGGTTTAGGGCTTATGGCTTAGGGTTTAATTTAAATAGTACAAGGTTTAGGGTTAAATTTAAATGGTATGGGGTTTATGGTTTACTATATTAGATATAGGGTCCAATCACTAAGGTAATTGAAGAACATTTAAGTTACTTGTGACACCCATTTATGACATGATTACCTTAATGTTTGAATTAATGATAAAATTAGGGTCAATTATGCCATGTACATATTGCATACATTTTATACAATTGATTGAGCCATAAATTTGGTTTAGGGGCTCAATTTTGCCCAGATCATGTAGGGAATTGCACAAATTGACTAATTGTATCAATTCATGATAGAAGAGATCAATCTTTTGATTCTACCCCAAGTCATATCTTGTTGTTGAAGGGGTTAAAATTAGCCTCAAATGCCTCCTCGATTAAAAGAATCAACAATTTCCTCCTTTTTGGTTAATTAGGTTGAAGGGGCTTGAAATAGCCCCAATTTACTTCAGATGCACAACTAGATTGGTACTCTAAAGGCTTTAGCCATAGATTTAAAAAGTACATTTTATGACATCTCATGATAAAACCATTTATATCGCAAGGCATGTATGTTTGTGGCATGTAGTGGGCATTAAAGCATAGGGATTACATTTTATGTTTTAGGGATTAGGGATTAGGGCATAGGGTTTAGGTTTAAGGACCTATATATTAATGTTTAATCACTCTATGCCATGTGTTTAAACCTAATTATTAATACAAAGGATGTCAAATGGGACTAAATTGAAGTTGACAAATAGGGAAAGTTTATGGTTTATAATTTAAGGTATAGTGTTTAGAGTTTAGGGTTTACAACTTCTAGGTTTTAATGTATATACATGGTTTAGGGTACACAGGGTCAATCGCAAAGATAATTGAGGATGATTTGAATCACTTGGACCCATTTGTGACTATAGAATGTGTTTTTGTGTTGTCATATACCATGGATGTCATCATGCAAATTGAGTGAATTAGTTAAATGGGGCAATTAGTTGTGTGATCTAGGCCAAACTGAGTCCTGTGAATTTAATTCTTAGTCTAAATGATGTTAATTTAGGCTAAAATGATTGGTTCAAGGTTTAAAGAGTTTATATTTATGGTTTAGAGTTTAGAGATTAAGAAATTTAGGTATTAGGGCTTAGGGTATAGATTTTAGGGTATATAAGGTACAATCATGATGGTGATTGGAGAAAATTTGAGCTATTTTAACCTAGATCTATGAGTAAATAATGTGAATTTGGGATCAATCATCCCCCACATCATCACAAATTGAGCCTATGAAATCAATTATGGTAATGACTAATGAAATTTTAACCAAGTTCATCCTTGTGAACCTAATTCTTACTATATATAAAGGATGTTAATTGGGGCTAAATTGATCCTAGGGGCCAACTAAGACTCAATATAAGTATTTTCATCCATATGATATCAATTGGGGATCCAAGTACTCACCATATTAAAAAAATAAGTATTTTTTCAATTTGATATGCAATTCGGTCCAAAGGAGCTGTGTGCAAGGAATTAAATTCATATAGAATGGAAATTTGGGATTAATTGGCCTTGATTGCATACCATATTGAAGCAATCAAGTATTCAATACTAGATTATACATAATTGGGACCAATTGAGGCTTGCCAAAGGAATTGTGTCAACATAATTTTAATTAGGGCCCTAATTACACACCTTATTCAAATAATTGAGTGTCTGATTCAATCTGATATGAAATTAGGACTAATTTAACCATCTATAAGGAATTAAATCCATCTAAAAAATTAGGATTCTAATTATGCACAAAATTCAACTGAAAGAATATTTGGTTCAATATGATATGAAATTTAGTCCAAACAAGCCTTGTGTAAGAAATTTCATCCTTATACTATAAAAAAGGGGTTTTGTTGGTCCCAAATACATAATGTATTGAATCAACCAACTATTTAGTTTAGTTGAATATGCATTGTGGCCAACTAAGTCTCATGCAAGTAACTGAATGCATCTAATGTCAATTACAATGTCGTTGGCCCTGATTGTAAATGATATCCAACTAATCATGAATTTGGTTTTATCTTATACATAATTGGGTCCAACTAATCCCCATGAAAGTAATTTTGTCCATATAATGTTCTAGTTTGGTTCCATTAGCCCTAATTACACACCATATTAAACCAATTGAGTATTTAGGTCCAATATGATATGTAATTGGGGCCACTAAGTCCCCAAACAAGGAATTACATCCATCTAATGTCATTTGGGGTTCTAATTACACCATGTTAAATCAATTGATATTTTTTTCAAAACTATACATATTGAGGAAAATCAACTCCTAAGTAATTAACCGCTTCCACCTAGAATATCAATTGAGGCATTTTTTACCCCATATAATGAATTGTGTCTATCTAATCTACATTATGAATATTTTTTATTAATTTCACATCATATATAATAAATTGAGTTTTTTCTTCAGTATAATCTATAATTAAGAGTAGTTTCTGCCTTTGCAAGGACTTCCTTCAATGTAATGTCAGTTAGGGCTTTGATAGCACACCATATTAAACTAATTGAATATTTAGTTTAATTTAATACACAATTAGGGTTAAATGAGCCTTGAAAAGGAATTATGTCAATATGATTTCAATTGGGTCTCTAATTTCACACCATATTATAAAAAAAACCAATTATTTAGTTTAGTTTGGTACATAATTGAGACCTACCAAGCTCCATACAAGGAAATATGTCCATCTAATGTCAATTTGGGATCTATTGTCCCAATTGCACACCATATTGGGATCAAAGGAATAATAAATTGATTCATAGGTTAATACATCTCCAATTATCATTCAATGCTATCAATTCTTGACAAGAACACTAGTCCCAAATATTAATCTTAATCAACCAATATTTGATCTTAAGACTACTAGGCCTAATGGTTCCTATTCGGGTTTTAGGGTGCTGAGAATATGCAATACGATTACGTTATTAATATGATCTTGTAATGAAGTAACATTATCAAATTAATAATTTAGTTAATAACACAATTGTGGTATTTGAATTTGAATTCAATTCCCACACCTTTTGGCTTAGGAATGGCTTGGATTCTTGATCCAAAGGCTTGGACTGTCAATGTACAGCCGAGTTTTGAAAGGTATAAAAATAAACAATAAATTTCAACTTTGATTACCAAATACACTAAGAATTTCAATGTAAAAATTTAAAAACTTGATACCATCGTGACAAGCATGCTCTCCTTTTTTCAAAAATATGATTTTTATAATTTTTGGACTAATTTAAGGTTTCAAACTATTTTGATTTCTACCTATGCCTTTTTTAGGCCACTACATGTCGCAAACATCCATGCCTATACATGCTCATGTAATTTGTTTTTCATTGATCCAAGTGAAAAATAAGTTATATTGTGACTAAGTAGGCCTAATTCTACACATATTAAAAAATTTGATTTTCTTTTTTAAAGGTAGTTAGGCTTGTCGCATGGATGGCTATCTATTTCTTTGTCAGTTTTTAGGATCAATTTAATTTCAAACTCATAAAAAATTTATTCATTGAAAAAATATAAAAAATATAGGTGACCTACTAGAAGATCTTATCTAAATTTTTCCTAAAGGGTTTTAAATAATATTAAACACTACCCAAAAAATGGTGTGTAACATGACTATCTATCTACTATATTTTTTGGAAAAATAGGAGTTACTCATCAAATTTTAGATGTTTGACCTAGTTATACTTAACCATTTTTTTTAAAAAAATAGTGTTTTGGAAACTAGACTTGAAATGCTACATTTTATGTTCTTACACCATCTTCAAATTTAGAGTGTAGATATCTCAAATTATCTGTAGAAGCTCTGATTTCTGAAATTTTAGGAAAATCATGTCACAAATAGTCCACTTTTTGTCCCCCAATTTTATGCACTTACCCACAATGGTCAACTAATATTGATATTCTCTATAAATTTTGATAATTGATCATTATAAATTCAATGGAAAAATTGTGTTCAACCAAGAAGATAGTAATGGAGGAATAGAAAAAGATATTAATGTACCCATGTAAGATTATAAAGAGGATGATGAGAGTGAAGAAACGTTAATGAAAGTGGAGAGGAATATGAATGATCGTGGTGTGAAAATGATTGCAATAATATGATAAACCTTTTTTCAAATATATGGTTTTCAAATTTGGGGGATCAAAATAGGTTATTTAACAATTATTAGTGCATTTTTTAAATTGATTATCCTTGTACAATATAAAATCAAGGAATGTGACGAGATTGGGATCAAGTGATTATGAGTACTAGTCAAAAAAATGTTATTCATGAAAAAAGTGTCGTTAATATTAGAGGGAATTTTAAGTATATGTTTTGTGATAGTATATTCATTGTGTTTAAAATAATATTTTCATTACAATCATTGCTTTTAAATTAATGTAAATAATGATATTTAGACATTTAATTTTTTTAATTTTTTTTATTCTATATTTTTTAGATTTGTTTTGAAATTAATTTTTTTCACAAATTAAAATATTAAACATTTTTTTTTTTGGGTAATCTGCGTAAAATATATCAAACTTTACTTTTATTGAAATGTTTGTATGTTCTTCACATGTCTCTCAAGAAAATTCTTTGCATTTTAGACTTGACCATCATATGTTGTCATGGATTGAAAAAACATTCTTTCAATTTTTGGAGAGTACATGTGTTGGAAACACCCATGGTTTGCAATTTGAAAAAACCTTTATTTTAAATAAGGAGATTCTAGTGGAATAGGATAGATGTACAATTTTAATATTTTTGTTGGAAGAGCTTGAATTGGATTTAAATGAAGAAGAAGAGGGTGTTGGAATTGTTATATAATGTTTAGCAAGAAATTGTGTTATTGAAAATGAGCATAATATTACAAGAGAACATGTTGTTTCAAGTAAATGTATTGATGTAAGTGAACATGTTAATACAAGTGAGAATATTATTGGAAGTGAATGTTTTTTTGAAATTGAACATGTTTAAATAAATGAACTTGTTGGTGTTTCAAGTGTTGGTGTGTTTACATTAGGCTATAAGTGGTCTTTAATTATTTAGTTTGGTTTTGTCTAAGTTCACACTAAAAAAGGTAAAATTTAACTTGGTGAAGTGGTTAAGTGGTTTTGATGATGACTAATTATGTTCACAAATAATTTGTGTTAGTGCATATTTAGTCACTCACCCTAACTAATAGTTTGTTCCTAACAATTAATTGATTGCTGTGAAAGAAACTTATTTTGTTATTTATAATAGGACTCCCTACTATAATATTATTGATTGTAAATTATGAATGTGTGAGAGAGAATTATGCATAGATTTATAGGTGCATAAGTTTATTTTTTATTTGATGGTTTAGTTTTCATTGTGATAATTATTTTGAAAAGTGATCTTAGATGTTGAGTTTCTTCAACTCTAATATAGTACCAGACCTTGATTTTTGTATTTGTCACTCTCCATTCTACCTTCTTTGATAAAAAAATTATATTTTTTTATAAATCTTTATAAGGATTTTTTTTTATAATTTTAAAATTATAAATCTTTATAAAAATATTTTTTCTATAATTTAAATGAATATAATCATTGAGTATAAAATGCCAAAAATCCTAATCATGCACTATAATTTGTTCCAATTTAATAATCTCTAAAACATCTCAATTTTTTTGTATTGTTTTCTTGCATCATATGGATCCATACAAATAGGCTTGGAATAAACTGTATAGGTGGCATGTTATTCTTAATTTAGCAAAACTTTATAAGTGGCCTACTTTTGTAGGTTTGTGAAACCATTTTCCACTCACATGGCTTTCTCATATGTTGCACACGTGTTTTATTTTTCCATGTTGAATCATGTCCAGCTTTGACATCAATAGGCCTTTCAGCATAGGAGCACGCACATGATTATGTATAAACTTTTGAGCTCTTAAAATTGGTGTTGGTGCTAAAAAATTGAAAAGTATCTTTTAAAAATGAGATGCATTAATCTATGTTGTATTATTGTTTACATTATGACATAGCAACACCCACTTTTGACATGAGTAGCACATAATTAAATATGTTGATGGGTTCGATGCATAAAAATATACAAAATGTCAAAAAAAAAAAAAAAATGGAGGCCCAAAATTACCCTGAATAACAATGAATATTGTTGTAATTCCCAAATATGAATGAGCTTAAGGTGCCCTAGAATGCACTGGGGGCCTATTTTTAAAATTATATGTGGACTTCAATGACCAATTGGTCACATTGTACTAGTACATCTTGTTGAAAATTGCATCTATGCATTGGCATCGGGATTGTATGACTCAATGTGACTTCGTAGTTTTAACACAATTGAATTTCAATGCCCACTAATATCAATCTTCCACTGTCTATCGATTGGCATCATTAACTTTGTTATTGGCATTGATGTTAACCATCATATGTGTTGGGTTAGGCATTGACCATGTATTGTATGGTATTTTATGGATACCACTACCATAGCCCCATTGATCGACAGTGACTCCATCATTGATGACCCACCAACTAAACTGTAAAGGTTTCTATTTTTTGAGTTTTTAATTGATTTGTAAAAGTTAAATATGAGTTTACTAGTATGTTATGTGGAATTGCATGGGCTAGTGGTGAATAAGCTCATATGAAAAGTGTCTTTTTAATAGGGCGAGATTTCAAATATTTTTGAGAGTTTTTTTTGCAAAGTGATTTTTGCTTGCACATTTGATTGTGAAAATTGATAAGAAAAATTTTCAAATGTTGTTTTTTTTCACATTTGAAATCTTGATAAGGGTTTTTTTCCACCCTTCACAATTTTTTTGAGTTATACATAATGTTATGTTCAAATTTTTAATTTGAGCAACATCATTTCTAGAATTTTTAATTTCCCTTAAAATTTGCTTCGCAATCTTTTTTTGACCTTTTGAAGGTAATAACATTTGATAAAGAAATCATATTGAGGTGCCATTTTTAAAAGTAGATGATTTTTCATGTTTTCTCAATTGTACCATTATATTTGTTATAATTTGTCTTCAAATTGCATTTTAAAACAATTTTTACATATTTTTTACTATGAAATCTATTTTAAGTGTACTATTTATAGAGTGTCACCTTATTTCTTCTAAGGGATCACTTTTTGCATATTTTGATGCAAACCATAGATTCTAAAAGGGCATATTTCATTTATTTTTTCGGTTAATTGGGCCAAAACATTGTACTAAACTATGTTCATACAAACAAGTAGGGGGTATGTTTTAATTTTTTTAACTTGTTTTATATTTTAGGTTCATTCCAAGGACTTGTTTTTCCATTTGCTATGACTTCCATTTGATACATAGAAGAGAGAATAACACTCAAGAAGTAATATTCATTTTTACAGTCCCTAATTCTTAGAAAAGATGACCTCATACATACCCTATAAAATAAAATTGCTCATTTTCAACATTATCTTAATGTGTTGGACATATATTTCCTAGATCCTAGTTTTCCTACAGTCCCTTCTCTTGCACCTGCTAACCCTGATTCTGTTATTGTTTCTAATGCTCATGTTGTTACACCTTCTATACATGCCACATCATATCTGCCTACCTATATACCTATTTATTTTGAGAAGCATATGGAAACCTTCAGTTATCGCATACTCAGTTTCATGGGTCACCTTAGTGGAGGTATTTAAATACATTCACTATGAATTATTGCTCTTATCCAACTAATTAACTGGAATACATGCCATGATACTAGTTGTGAGGTAGGTATTTCATCTTCCATGGGATCACTTGATCCCAACTGAAATCCAATTTTTTTCACTCTTCTCTTCGTGAGAATATTGAGCAACACAATATTTTTGGTGTGCTTTCACTCATGAATGAAAATCCTAAAACTACCTCAGTCAAGAATATTCCTCCTAATGTTATTATAAATTCAGATGATTCCTTGCATGCATCATTTTTACACTTTTCATCAAATCATATGTAGGTATTTTCTTCTAGCATTCATATTAAACATGTTACAACCTCTCTATTTGCACTTAGAATAATGTAGTAATTTAAAAAAAAAACTAATTAACTTTCAAACCAATCAAAGATACTTAACAATTAACCAAACAACTCAGAATAGAAGTAATTTTAAATTCAAATATTAAAATAATATATATCATATTACAACTCCAAGGAAATTAAATACATTAGGTCCAAGCTACATTTGGTCCTTTAATACAATAATTATTGTTCAAATATAACAAACATATATTACAATTACATTTTATTCAGGCATTCAGCCTAATATAATAAATAGATACTAAGCTCTTTGGAGCTCGAGTCGAACCAATTCGTGTATCTTTGAATCTCAAGTGTAGTCTCCAGGTAAGTAGTACTATGATGGGGAGGGAGAGCATCATCTGAGTGATTTTTCACACCAACCATGGACCAATAATTCCTCACACAATCCCATATTAGTGAATAGCCTTACCTTCACGGATAGGTAGATATAATGGTGCAAGATTTTAGAGAACAAGCTAGTACCCATGTGTGTGATAAAACTAAACATGCATTATATCATAGAAAATACATTCTATTTCAAGATATCACACTGACATGAAAATCATACATACTAAATATAATGTCTCACTATACATTTTTTAACCACTAGATTCATTCTAATTACATCCTCCTAGAAATAATATCACATCACATGTTATACATAAGACTAAGTAAAGTATACTTTTAGTCTATCAACACATGAATGAATCATACATTATTATTTAACTCAAATAGGAAATAATACCTACAGTTCATACCACCTGAGTATGTTTTACATTCATATTAAACTGTAAATTCTTAATTACTACAATAAGATCCATATGACTACACCTCATGATATCCCATATTATCATAGTCTAGTGTTTTTAAGACCTAACTACTAGTTTTCTCATTATCAGACATACAAAGTAGTCATAAATACATGAAATCATAAACTTCTAATTAAACAAGTATATAAAATAAAGCAAGTCCTATAATCACATAAAAGTCTAACCTAACATTAAATTACTCTCACAATGTTTTATGCTTGCATACATGATGTCTTACTAACTATTACAAAACATATTGTTTAAATAATAACCAACACATACATTTAATCAATCAATGTAGGTGAGAGTCTATGCAAATATCTATAGTATGTACCATTTGGGCATATACATTTAAGCTGATTTTTTATATGATATCCCATACTATCATATCTCATTGTGTATGAGCACTCTACTCAAATATGAACAATCAACCTAACACTAATTATTGAACAAGAAAGTTTAGGATTATACCATCTGGGTATACCTTATATTAAACTGCACAATAATAAGTAGATAAAACATAATCTCTAGGCACACATCAATATTCTCATAAAATATATACCACACACAAGTTTTCACCTTTTTAAGATGCTACAATTATGACCCTGCCAACATGTTTGTATAACACAACTATGTTATAAAGCAAATCCATCTCATAGATATGGATCATATAAACATATTAATGTAGGATAAAGTATAGTTTGAATAGGAGCATTTCAACATTGATTTTGTATCCAGGGAATAATACAAAGAAATGAGTTCGAATTTGGAGTGTTACTATTCTCCTACAACCCACTTTAGTATTTTAACCATATCATGATTCTCAAAAGGATCTCATGATAATCATGCTCATTATTAAATAAATAAGCATTCTAATAAACTTAGAATTATATTTTCATAAGGATCCCATAATAATTACGTTCATTCTTTAAATTTAACTCTAGTTGGTAATGCCACTTGACAACTCAATTGTATTCAAACCATGATATAAAAATCTGAGGAAAAAATAAAGTTGAGCCTAACATTTAATCTTGCATTAAAGAGAGCAACATATTTTCTTTTATTTAAAAGAATCAATTTTTTTTTAGCAAACACAACATTTTAATTAATACACGGTGCTTTAATATTATACACATCATTACAATATCTAGACTTAGAATTTTCAAATAAATACTCAACGCTTCTATTATAAACTATTGTGTTTGTATTTAAATACTCAACATTACATTAACGTTTCCTTGTATTGAATCCATGCTAAACATGGACTTAGCCTTTTCAATGTGTTTGACTCAATCTTTACTATTAAATACACAATGTTATAAATTAGGACCTCAACATTTAATTTTTGACTCGGCGTTTAATTTCTATACCCAACATTTTAACCTAATATGGAGTGAGTTTCTACGTAGAGAAAAAACTCAGTGATACTCAAATATTTACATAGTATTATTTGATTTATACTCTAACATGGATAATGGATGGAGTTATGAGTCACATTTTAAGTGGGGCCATGCAAAGATATTATAAAGATATAATGCAACTAAAATTATAATCTCTAGCCATTCCATCAAAAAGTTAGTATAATGTGGCCACTCCATTACTATTTTAATATGTAACATGGACCAAGATTGTGAGTCAAGTTGAAATTTAATTAAGATCTATGGGGTCCGTTTTACTAGCGATGGTCACTTGGCGATTGAATATACATATACTCATATATATTTGAAGGTAAGATTGTTATATTTCACACTTTAATGACCTGGCATTTCAGTTGTGCCACTTGGTATTTCATTTATATCCTCAATGCTTTATATTTTACATAGCAAATTCAATACATCGACTTTTATATTCAACAAATTTATTATATTCACAGTGTTTCTACTCTCTCTCTCTCTCTCTCTCTCTATATATATATATATATATATATATATATAACTCGATGAATTACATTTGTATACCAAATTAGATGATATCCAATTTGATTGGAACATTGCCCCATTGGAATGAGATGCAACAGGCATAGGGAATACTTAAAAATGTAAATTTTCAACTTAAGACATAGGCCAAACTCAACCAAAACAATATAATATAAATGCTTCTTGATATTTTAAATTTGGTTTATATAATATAGACATAGGCTAATATACTAGTTAAAATGCAGACTTTACTATATCCAAAACATAGGCATAAATGTAATAACTCAAATTATATATAAGTGTTGCCCTCAGCATTAATTTTAATTTCCATGTAGTTCTAAATTATAAGGTACATCCAAATTTATATGGAGTTCTTGCCTTAAAATAATATGTTGGACTTATAAAATGGAATTCAAGCTACAAAACAATATGTTGGCTCCAAAATAGGTAAAACGTAATCCCCAAAATGAGATGTTGGTAGCTTATGTATTTTTTGGTATAAATCATTATGACACTACCACTTATCAAATCACCACATTCCTATGTGGATTAGTTTATTAAAGGTAAAAATTTTGTTTAAGACGCAGGGCTTAGATTATATGCTCACTGTGTATACATACATAAAATTTAGACATGAATAATTTTAAAATAGAACCAACCTAGTAGATTTTCTTGGAAAATAATATGACTGGCTTTCCTTGCTTTCCCCCACTTTTTTTCTCTAATTTTGCTACCTCTTCCATGTCTATGTGTCTCTATTCTTTTATTTTTTTCTAATTTCAAAAGCTTTAATTTTAAAACTAAACCTCTCTAAATGTTGCACCCCATCTCTTGCATGAAATATTTCTCTTATTTTTCTATACATACATAACCTTTTACTCTCCATTTTAATTTACTAACTACTGTTAACTCATTCTCCAAGACCATTATTTATCTCACTTTAAAATTCTTTAATTAATATTAAAACATATAATTTGTTTAGTATGTACTAATACATCACACTCTCCAAATTAGCTTTAAACATGAGTTTAGTTGACAAATAAAATATTGATAATCACTTACTAACTTTTAATTTAATTTCATGCATGTATCTCATTCTAAGTTTAGATTGTTTTCACTCAAAGTTAGTGCATTAAGATAACTCAGATTCCTTGAAAACAATCATTACAAAGATAATAATTTATTTAACTATTGGATATTTAGTCAATAATAATTAATATCTATTTAGAAATTAATATCGATTTTCTTGATTTATTATTGAAAATCAAGACAATTAATTTAAAGGAGTCTAATACATATTAAAAAATTAAATTTTCACACTAATATAATCACATATAATATTTCCTTAATTATGCACTAGCATTTAAAATATGTTATGCATAAATATTTTAAATCTACTATGCGTGTGTGTAGGGTCACTAGCAATTCCTTTGTCCTCCTCCAATCATCCCATCTATCCCATCCTTTTAGATGATGTTCTCCCTCATAAAGCTCTGAAGGTAGGGTCTATCATGCATCCACTTTGCAACAAGTAGGTAGTTATTCTGAGTCATCATATATATCAATCAGTGATACAAAACTAATAAACATACATCTTCAATATATAGAATAATAAAATACAACGGTTACATCATATATACTAATTAATAATATGACTATCTCACACTAGTATATGTCATAAAGTTCAAGTTAAAAAATAATAATTAGATAATAATTATATTAATCCATAGATTTAAGGTTATTAATTATAGGGTAAAATCAAGATGTGACATCCTCCCCCCTAAAATTGGTCATCACCTCGATGACTCTTATTCAAACAAAAAATTTGATTAACAAATAGAGTTTAACAACATCAAAACATAGTATCAAGGATCATATCATGTAAATAAATGCAAAATTTACTTGAATAACTCATCATAATTATCTCATTTAACACTACTCTTATAGTATCCATCTCACAAGATCTTGCTCTGTGATATTTTCTATTATGTAAGTAAGTTTTATGAATGTCACTTATGCTGATTGGTTCTATCATGACCACTTTTGGGTCTATAACCACAAGACAAACCTATAATAACTTGGTAAAAGTTTTACTAACTTCCCCAAAAACACATGAGATCATCATAATATCTGAAATAAATGATTAGGAAGAGTTCTAAAAAACCTTCCAACCCCTCTACACATCTCTCTATCCTAGAGAGTGTATTTTTCATACCAAAGAAAATTATCTAAGAAACCTGGCAATAATATTGTGCATATATTAATACTATCACTATTTCGTGTAGCTTTGGATAAGTATAACATGTCAATACTGTCACTACTCAATTTGAGCTCTCAATAAGTATGATGATGAATAGAAACTGGTAATAATGTATACAAAATCATGGAATACCCATCCATAATATATGTGTATGAACATATGATTGAAATTGACAAGTTTTGCCTGTCAAATCTTAGATTCAATGAGTCTATTTTTTAGATCCAACTCAATACTAATAATCTAAGTTAATGTGAGGCTAAGTAGGATACCATCCTATAGCTTAATACTCGCATTTCTAATTTATCACTCTTCCCTCAAGTCTCCATGACCTGACAATCTCTAAAATATACACAAGGTTCAATGAAACACAAATCTATACTAATAGGGAATAGAAAGCAATATTATGCGTTAAATGATTTTAGATGTACTAACATACATACTATAAAAATAATACAATCATCTCGAGATTGTATTAAGTTGATACCAATCAAACATATCTAGTATCATATTTTGCAACTTAACCTATAGTATTATATTCATAGTTAAGTGGAAATATTGTTAAAATTAACATAACATACAAATGCTAAGGATTATACTATCCTTAAAACCTTATAAGTGAGATAATGTCTTTTTACTTGCATGACTAGGACACAATAAGTTAAAAATATTATCTATACCATTTTAGATTACCAAGATGTTTTGCACATCTTATACCTTACTAACTCCTGAAGAAAGGTACATATATACCTATTCAAAACAACATTATTTTAAAATAGAATAATATTAGTCTAAACAAAGGTATATAATAACATACTAATTATAATCAACTATAATTAATATAAATTAAAGATTTACAATTCCTTGAGGTCAAGTTAGATAAAATAGTAACTTTAAAAAGTCAACATCTCAAAAATAAATCTCCTACATACCCTCACATGGTAAAAGGAAACACCACAATCCACGTTGCCAATCATTATTCACTTACCAAACTCATAAGTTTAGTATTATAATCTATCTCAACAACTGGAAGAAAAATACTAACCTCAAAGATGCATCAATCCATCCAATCCTACATCTTCTCTTAACAATAAGTAGAAAACACTATCCTATGAAGTCAAGGGAATAAGATCAAAATAAAACTTCAAAAACAAGTTT
This sequence comes from Torreya grandis, assembly GCA_037957365.1. NCBI lineage: Eukaryota > Viridiplantae > Streptophyta > Pinopsida > Cupressales > Taxaceae > Torreya > Torreya grandis. The sequence goes on along the minus strand of JARHVA010001430.1, from coordinate 1,683,541 downwards.
CTACTTAAGGAAACTCTAAATTAAGATCTTGTAAATATGAATCTTCTCAATAGCTTAAAATGATGTAAGAGGGGAGTGAGAAAATAAAAAATCACCTCTAAGATAATTAAGAGAGATAATACTTCTTCTCAAGTATATATAAATATAAGGATGCTAATCCACAAAGAAAACTTGTAACATAAAAGAATTCTTAACCATGATATCTACACTTAACTACAATAAAATTCACACTGGGTTGTGACAAAATATAATGCTTTTATAGGATTCTCACTCCTAGGATATGTGTAAGTAATACAAGAACTAATGTATAAATATTTAAGTGAGAATCACTCCATGTTTTTAAAACACTCACAACACAAAACATAAATGGTGAAGGTGATTTGATTACCAATAAAGACATAATCACACTCGAGGTGTTCAATCTAAAAGGTCAAGAATATGGTAGGATAACTTATTCACAACTCAAGAACTAAGTTATTTGCTCTCCTACCCATACACCTTAAATAACCATCACTAATGAGACATTTGATAAACCAACCCTTTAACAAATCTAAGGGGGTACAAATGCTCTAAGGTACACACTCAATGTACCACACATACTTTCACATTTAAGATATGAAAATGCTAATGGACTCATTAGGTCTTAGAGTTTGAGCCACAACTCTAATACCATATGTTACAACCCCTCTAGTTGTACTTAAACTAATGTAGTAATTTTAAAAAAAAAACTAATTGCTTAAGTTTCAAACCACTCAAACATACTTAAATATTAACCAAACAACTCAGAATAAAAGTACTTCTAAATTTAAATACTGAAACAATATATAACTTATTACAACTTCAAAAAATGTAAAAACATTAAATCCTAGCTATGGCTAGTTCTTTAATACAATAACTATTGTTCAAATATAAAAAACATATATTGTAATTACATTTCCTTCAGGTATTGATTCTAATATAATAAATAGATATTAAGCTCTTCAGAGTTTGAGTCGAACCAACTCGTGTATCTTTGAATCTCAAGTATAATCTCCAAGTATGTAGTACTATGGTAGGGAGGGAGAGCATCATCTAAACACTTTTCCACACCAACCATGAACCAACAATCCTCTACACAATCATCTATTAGCGAATGGCCCTCCCTTCATCGATAGGTAGATATAATAGTGTGAAAATTTAGAGAATAAGTTAGTACCCATGTGTGTAATAAACCTAAACATGCATTGTATCATAAAAAACCTATTCTATTGCAAGATATCACATTGACATGCAAATCATATATTATTTAACCATTAGATTCATACTAATTACATCCTCCTAGGAATAATATCACATCACACGCTATACATAGGAGTAAGTATAGTATACTTTTATTCCATCAACACATGAATGAATCATACATTATTATTTAACTCAAATAGGAAATAATACTTACAGTTCATACCACCCGAGTATGTTTCACATTCATATTAAACTGTAGATTCTCAACTACTACAATAAGATCTATACAACTACACCCCATGATATACACACTATCATAGTCTAGTGTTTTTAAGACATAACTACTAATTTTTCCATAATTAAAAATACAAACTAATCATAAATACATGGAATCAAAAACTTCTAATCAATCAAGTATATAAAACAAAACAAGTCTTATAATCACATAAATGTCTAACCTAACATTCAATAACTCTCACAATGTTGTATGCTCGCATCCATGATGTCTTACTAACTATTACAAAACATATTATTCAAGTAATAACCAACACATACATTTAATCAGTCAACGTAGGTGAGAGTCTAGGGATACAACTATAGTATGTACCATCTGGATATGTAAATTTAAGTTAAAGTTTTCTATGATATCTCATACTATCATAGGTCATTTTGCATGAGCACTCCACTCAAACATGAAAATTCAACCTTACACTATAATTATTGAATAAGCAAGTTTAGGATTATGCCATCTGGATATACCCTATATTAAACTAAAAAATAATAATCAGATGAAACATAATCTCTAGGCACGCATTAATAGTCTCACAAAATATATATCACACACAAGTTTTCATCTTTTCAAGATGTTGAAATTATGACCCTACAAACATGTTTGTATAACACAACTATGTTATAGATATATTTTTTGTCTTTACTAACATTTTAAGCAAAGCCATAGTATAGATATAGATCATATAACCATATCAATGTAGGATAAAGTATAAATTAAACAAGAGCATTTCAACATTGATTTTGGATCCAAGGAGTAATACAAATAAATGAGTTTGAATTTGGAGTATTACTATTCTCCTACAACCCACTTTAGTATTTTACCATATCATGATTCTCAAAAGGATCCCATGAAAATCATGCTCATTGTTAAATAACTAAGCATTATAATTAACTTCATGTTATATTTTCATAAGGATCCCATAATAATTACGCTCATTCTTAAAATACAACTCTAGCTAGTAATGCCACTTGACAACTCTCCTTTGTTAAAATTGTGATACAAAAATCTGAGGCAAAAATAAAGTTCAACCCAACATTTGATATTTCATTAAAGAGAGAATCATATTTTCTTCTTTTATTTAAAATACTCAACAATTTAATAATAGACACAACATTTTAATTAATACATGGCACTTAAATATTATACACTCCGTTACAATATATAGACTTAGCATTTTCAAATAAATACTCAATGATTATATTATAAACTATTGTGTTTGTATTTAAATACTCAATGTTACATTAGCTATTCTTTGTATTGAATTTATGCTAAACTTAGACTCAACCTTTTCTATGTGTTTGACTCAATCTTTACTATTAAATACACAACGTTATCAATTAGGACCTCAACATTTAATTTCTAACTTGGCTTTTAATTTCTAACTCAAATTTTAATTTTCTATACCCAACGTTTGAACCTAATATGGAGTGTGTTTCTACATAGAGAAAAAACTCAATGATACTCAAATATTTACACAGCAATATTCAATTTATACTCTGGCATGGATAATGGATGGAGTTATGAGTCACATTTTAAGTGGGGCCATACAAAGATATTATAAAGATATAATGCAATTAAAATTATAATCATTGCCCATTCCATGGAATAATTATTATAATATGGCCACTCCATTACTATTTTAATATGTAACATGGGCCAAGACCTTTTGAGTTAAGATGAAATTTAATTGAGATCTATGGGGTTCGTTATACTAGCGATGGTCACTTGGAGATCGAAGATACATATAATCATATATATTTGAAGATAAGATTGTTATATTTCACACTTTTATGACCTAACATTTAGTTGTGCTTTACACAATGAATTCAATTCAATGACTTCACTTTTATAATCAACAAATTTAATATATTCACAGTGTTTCTACAACATTGTGTGTGTGTGTGTATCTATTTATAACTCAGGGACTTACATTTATAACCAAACTAGATTCTATCCAATTAGATTGGAACAATGTCCCATTAGAATGGGACACAACAGGCATAGGGAGTACTCAAAAATGTAAATTTTAAACTTAAGAAGTAGGTCAAACTTAGACAAAAAAATATAATATAAATGATTCCTGATATTTTAAACTCGGTTTATAGAATATGAGACATAGGCTAATATACTAGTTAAAATACAGGGTTTACTATAAACAAAACGTAGGCATAAATTTAATAACTCAAATTATATAAAAGAGCTACCCTTAGCATTAATTTTAATTTTTATATAGTCCTAAATTATAATGTACAACCAAATATATATGGATCACTTGCCTTAAAATAATATGTTGGACTTACAAAATGGAACATAGGGTATAGAACAATATGTTGGCTCCAAAATAGGTAAAATGCAATCCCCAAAATGAGACGTTGTCAGCCTATGTATTTTCTAGTATAAATCATTAAGACACTACCACTTATCAAATCATCACATTCCTATGTGGATCGATTTCTTTAAGACATAATTTATATTTAAGATGCAGGTCTCAGATTATATGCTCACTATGTATACATGCATAAAATTCAAAGCTAGATAATTTTAAAATAGAACTAACCTAGTAGTTTTGCTTGAAAAAGAATATGAATAGCTTGCCTTGCTTTCTCACACTCTTTTTCTCCAATTTTCTTGCCTTTTTCATGTCCATGTCTCTTTATTCTTTTCTTTCTTTCTAATTTCAAAATCTTTATTTATAAAATTAAACCTCTCTCTAAATGATGTGCCCCATCTCTTGCATGAAATATTTCTCTTAGTTTGTTATCCATAAATAACCTTTTACTATTTATTTAAATTTACTAACTACTATTAACTAATTCTCCAAGACCATAGTTTATCTCACCTTAAAAATGTTTAATTAATAATAAAACATATAATTTTCATAGTATTAACTAATACATCACACTCTCCAAGTTAGCTTTAAACATGAGTTTACTTGACAAATAATATATTGATAATCAATTACTAAATTTTAATTTAATTTCATGCATGCATCTCATTCTAAGTTTATGTTATCTTCACTCAAAGTTAGTAAATTATGATAACTCAAATTCCTTAAATGTAATCATTACAAGGATAATTATTTATTTAACTACTGGATATTTAATCAATAATAATTAATACCTATTTTCCTAGTTTATTATCAAAAATTAAGACAATTAATTTAAAGCAATCTAATGCATATTAAGAACTAAATTTGCACACTAATACAATCACATACAAGATTTCCTTAATTACACACTATCATTTAAAACATGCTACACATAAATATTTTAAATCTACTGTGCATGTGTAGAGGGTCACTACCAATTCCTCTATCCTCCCCCAATTGTCCCATCCAGCCCATCCTCTCTGATGATGATCTCCATTTTTAAGTTCTAAGGGTAGGATTAATTCTGCATCCACTTCAAAACAAGTAGGTGTTTAGTTTGAGTCATCATATATATCAACCAATGATGCAAAACTAACAAATATATATCCTTAATATACAGAATTATAAAATACAACTATTACATGATGTATATTAATTTATAATATCACTAGCCCATATTAGTATATTTCATAATTCTCAAGTTAAAGTAATGATAATCATATAATAACCATATTAATCTATGGATTTAAAGGTTATTAATTATAGGGTGAAATCAAGATGTGACAAAATCAAGATGGATTTTTGATCAATTGTGACAACATCATAAGTTTCATCTACAAGAGTTATATAGGATTGGTATCTCCATTATTCAACTTCTTAATTTATACACTACTCCTACCTTCTAATGATCCTTTTTATTAAGTGCAACTCTCTTATTTGGTAGTTATCTTAGGAGAAACTATCATATTATTGATGGTTTCCTTTAATATATTAACAATATCCTTTCTATAAGGAGCTATTCTAGTGAATACATTGTCATTTCCCCTCACTTATTGGTTTTTATAGGAATTATTATGTCGCACTACATCATAAAGTATCATGATAGGTTTGTTGTTTCACCCTAGTCTACCTTCTTGCACGGGTTCTCTATTATGTGTACCTTTTCATCACTTCTATTTCTTGACCCTCCCATCACCACCAGGGCCATCTTCTTTTTTCAGAGATATTTTTTTGTTTCTTTGACACTTATTTGATAGACTGATATTCTCCATTTCATAATGAGCTATTCTAGTGCATATTGTGTTGGCTTATCTTCTTTGATGTCTAAGTAGTGGGATTTGTCCACTCATAAAAAATTGTAGTCACTTCACCCAGTCTTCATTATAGGGAATGCATGCACATACTTCTCCAAGTGTTTCATTCTTTTATAGTCCCTTGGGATAGAAAAGCATATAATTTAGGTAGTTGATTGCATTCAATTGGTGAATTATTTTTTATACCTATTGTATTTTTGACACCTCATTTGATAGATTGATAGTCTTCTTGTATGGAGCTATTGTGGTGCATATATTGTCAATTTTTCCTCTTCAATGATCGAGTAGTGTATATGGACCATTCATAAAGAATTAAAGTTATTCACCATCATTTATTTTTAATTCTTTAGTGAAGTTTAGAATAGTGAATCATAGTGACTTTTAGTCTACCCAGTTCTTGTGTGATGGCCTTCTTCCCATCCAAGAACCTTTTCCAATATTGTGTTTGATTATTGAGTTATTTTTATTCTTTGGACACTTTGCAGCTTATCTCAGCTCCTCCATAAACTTTTTATTATTTTACTATTTTTTTAGAAACCTTGTGATGTCTCATTTTTCCCCAAAAAATGGTTCTTTTTTGAGTAATCCTTATACAAATTACCAATTCCTATTTTGACTTGGCGATTATATTGAATCCACATCTATGTATTTTAGTATGATGAATTGGCATCCATAGGGACATTTAGTATTACATTCTATGTTTGTACATGGGTACATGATTAGGGCTAGTTTTTAGAACCCATATATGAGGATCCATCTTTTTGATTTTCTATTTTATCTCTCTTTGATTCTACATTTAAGGGAGGGTCTTGACATGTTCACATTAATATATAAGTAGTCTTTCACTATCTAGTTTGGTTATGTCTAGGTTCATAATAGAAACAATTAAGCTTAATTTAGGGAGGTTTTTAAGTGGTTTTGAGTGAAAATAAATTATGCATGAATGATTTATGTGAGTACATATTTAGACACTCTCCCTAATAAATATTTTGTTCACAATAATGAGTTGGTTGTTATGAAACAAACTTACCTAGTAATTTACACTAGTACTCCCTATCGTAATATTAGTGATTGTATAGTATAGTGTGTGTGAGACGAATATAAATGGATTCCTAGATGAATAAGATTGTAGTGTATTTGATGACTTAATTTTAATTATGGTAATGTTTTATAGAAGTGATTTTAAATGTTGAGTTTTTTCAACTATGATATGGTACTAGAGCCTAATTATTGTAGCCATTACTCTTTACATTCTCTCTTCTTTGATTGATAATCTATATTTTTTATTGAGCTTTGGAAGGAGGTTTATTATGATAATTATGGAAGGCATATATATATATATATATATATATATATATATATATATATATATATATATATATATATATATATATATATGAGAAAAATGGATACCATCGTTGAGTATAGAATGCCCAAAACCCCAATTGGGCATTGTAAATTTGTCAAATTTGAACATCTCTAAAAAATATCAAAATGTTTGGCTTTATTTTTTGCATAATATGAATCCATACAAGTAGGCATATAAAAAATGATTTTTTTTCAAGGTTCTAATATTTTAAATTTTAAAAAATAAAATAGGGGTGGTGATATTACCAACATCCCCTCACATGCATGCTTGCAGGTCTATGTAGTCATCTACCACTCACATGGCCTTCTTAATAACTGATCGACCACATCATATTGTTGTATTTTGTTAATAATTTTATCATGTCACAAGGATTACACTGAGGGTAGTCATGCTTAGATTCACCTATATATCTTATTTGATGTCATTCAAATCACTATAACTGTTGAATGACACCTTAATAACATTACATCATGACTATATGTAACTCTCCCATGAAACCATTTACTAAATGATCTAGATCACAATATATAGAAGCCCACAAAGCCAAATTAAAAAAAATGTCTTCTATGGTGAATACTTTTTTGGTCCTTTTTTATTTATTGGAGCTTCTAGGTTTATTTAATGGATTCACATATTTCATGAAACAAAATTGGCAAATCCTTCAATCAATAGCAATTAAAAAGCTCTATTTTTTTAGGTTATTTATTTGGTTTCATGAGTTTTATAAATTTAGCTTTGTGGGTATGATTTTATAGCTAGGTAAGTGTTGTAAATTTAGCCTATCAAGGCCAAATACCAACCCATATAATTTGAAACTTTTCATAGTATTGTTATAAGCCTCTTTAGTGATAAATCTCCTTGTAAAACTGTGTATTTTTGCCTAAAAGAGTAATTTTTGGTATTTAAATGTTAAATATGGAGTAAAAATGGCCATAAAATCAATAATAATGCCTTTTAACACATTCATATTTATTTTCTTACCTTATTCATACAGTTTTATAGTTTGAAAAGTATCTTTTCATGCAACTCTAAGGCATATTTTGGCCTCAAAAGACTCTCATGTGCCAAATTTTACCATATGAAGATGTAAAATGTCTTATTTATTGTTATAACATGAAATTTGACTTGTGATTATCATTATCTTTCCCTAAATTGATGGTTTCAAGTCTTAGTTTGAAGAGAATGCAAAAAAAAGCCTTTTTTATGAATGTTCAAGCATAAGTACGGAATTGTATGACCTTTTTTGTACATTAGAGCTCAAGAGCATGAAGTGTATTTCATAAAATATGTTCCAAAATAAATTGAAGGTAAAATGGTGAAATACAAGCCCAAAATTGGTTCCCTACATTCACCTTCCTTCTTTGCACATAGTGAGAACCCTTTAGGTTTGTAGGTGGTACAACCATGAGAGAGAAAATCAAGGTCTAAAATTTTGGGTAGAGAAAGGGGTCTTAGAGAGATTAAAAATATGGTAAGTGGTTCTCAAATTTGTCCTCTCTCTTTCATGAACCATCCTTTTGAAGTCAAGGCAGTCACTATGTCTCCTTCATCGAAGTAGGCAGTCAGTTTATGAGTTTTCTCTTCATCTGGGGTTCATACTGGAAAAATTAAAGTTTGTAGAGTTTTTCAAGAGAATGGTCCACCTTTCCATGGAATTATTCAATTAATTTTAACATGTGTGAGGGTAATATGGAGATCAATAATACATAGTTTTTTAGAGAAAGAATTTCAAGAATTAATGGAATACTTTTTTCAAAGGTCTCCTTCATGGTCATGTGTTTCAAATTTAAGACTCTCAAAGATTCTATAGCATACCATATCAATAAATCCATCAATGTGCACTCAAAATCTTCATGGAGTCTCAATTTAGAAAGTTTTAAGGTTTCTTAGCATTTTTTAAGGTTCTTAGCAGACTCCTAGGTTTCCATTTTGGCACCATATGTTTGCTCAAAGGCCTCTCAACTGCTATATCTTATTTAACATGTGTGTATGCTTTCATAAGACCCTCAATATGGTCTTTTAATATACACCTCATGTTATTTTTCCCTCCATTTTTTCTCACCCCCATCACATAGTCCTTTTACTACCTTTTATCACTATTTCATGCTTTTCACTCCATCACCACTCTCATCTCCATGTCAATCACCATCTCACCACCTTCCATCCACTTTCATCCCATGTATCCACTACTAAAAAAGATTCAAGATTCCTTGGAGAATTATGGTCATACAAATATTTTATAAGACCTTGAAACCCTACTAAAGATAGAGAAAACATCCTCCTACACCCAAGACAAGTTCATTCAAGGATGTGCTTCATGAAAGAACTATTTTGGAAAGACTAGAAGCATGGATATCTCAATCAAGAAAGTTAGAATGTATTTATTATTTTCTTTTAAGAAAGGATAGATGTTCATTTATTGTGACCTTCTCAAGGTCTATCTCTACCATAGTCCATATAAGCATACATTCAATCTCCACCTACAACATTTAACATGAAGATTCTTCAAGGAGGTCATCTTAAATAAGGTTCTTGTGTAAGCATTATAATCTTTGAATTAGGTTTAAGGTCAAATATTTAAAATGAAAGTATGAGGTTATATGTTTTCTCAAGTAAATATTCACTTTACATACTCCAACCTACATGTCACAGTCCATACAAGGGCCTGAGTTGATGCACAATCAAGTATTTGATAGAGAAAGGTATGTTTTCGGGAAGGTAGAATAATGACTATGAGGAATACAATGTGGTAAAGTGATGTATACAATACATATATTAAATACAAATCAAAATAAGGAGCAAAATCATATTAAGATATATTTTCATGAGAATCTTCACCTCTAGTAGGTTTGAATATTTCTTAAAGTACAAACTTGAGTCACACCAAGACTATGAGAAATGGTGTTGTTATGTATTGAAGATCAATGAGGTTTATAAATAGGTTTGAGAGTCATATGGAATGGTCTAAAGAGTTTTTATCAATACAAAAACTTTAAACTACATGATGACATAGTCATTCACCTCATGAATGTCCTCTTATAGCTTCTCAAAAGGACAGGCCTACATTCAATTTGCAAGGGAATAAGAGTAGAGTGATCTGATGAAAGAGTCTCATATGAAATGGAAAATTCATGATAATGATGAATATGAATAAGATTAAGACCATGAATAAGGCTACCCATGAAATGTACAGTCAAGGTTAACCTTAGAATGTGTATCTACAGCCATCAATAAGCACAGTAAAGGGTTTCTCATGGAAGTGCAAAGAAAGGAGGGGCTAAAAGATATCCTATTAAAGGTATTTGCCCAAAATATCTTCTCAAGTTTCAATTCATCAATAAAAATCTCATCAAGTTTGTTCTGTGACCTTTTTTAAGGTCAAATTACACCTTGGTCTATACAAGGGAACACTATATAGTCATTTACAGTCATGATAAGAATAGTGAGATCGAAGATGAAATCAAATGAGATATTGAGAAGTATGAGGAGAGAATTTAAAATAAATATAATTAGAGAATTTATGAGATTTATCATGATCTTGGAGGTCATTTTGTGCCAAGTTTAGGACTTCAACTATGCTCAATCCATACAAACTATACACTTTTTAACCTATAGTCATGGGATTAAGATAGGTAAGTTTGAAAGACCTTATGCTAGATATATGCCTCTTGGACCATCAAATTGTGATAGTGGAGGTATCTTTGTTGAAATAATAATAAATATAAAAAGCTAAATGAGATGTTCAACTATCCTATGTAATAAAAAAAGTGACCTATAGGCCTCAGCCTGTAGGTCTTCTTATTGATCAAACTAATATCACATCAAGGTGGTTTACTAAAGCAACATAGTGAAGGTGACTTTGATGAAAGTCTAGGTTAATTGAGTACTCATCCCATACATTCAAGTCAAATATTGGTGAAATAAATCCTTGAATGTCCCTACACATAGTCAAATTACAATAAAACACATTCAAAGAATCATATAGCCTATTTTCCTTGAAAAACTCTCGATTGCAATAGAAGAAGTCAAGGATTGTTGGGAAGTGAAGGGAGTGAAGTTAATTTTTTTAATGATGTATATAATTTCATAACACTATTTAATAACTCATACACCTTGTTTAAATCATGAGAGGATCAAAACATAGTTGATATAATTTAAAAAAAGGAAAATTGTAGTCACATAGTCAACATCTAAGAACCATTCTTGAGAGAGTTTATCATTTTTAGGCATCTACATGTGTAATTAATCTTTAAATTTTGGTAAAAATAATCATTATGAATATATAAATATTATAATTCCATTGTAAATCTCAAACGATTAGTGTAAGTGGTCATTATTTTAGCACAGACCTCCTATAGTTTGTTATCAACCATAAAGGAGACCAAATGAGCTTTTAAGAAGTTTGAGGGCATGACAGAGTTTAATATCCATATGAAGATTTAAAAGGAAAAATAAGGTAATGTGATAGTTTTATTATTATCATTTGAGTATTATTACAGTTAGATGCCCTTGAGGGTAGGTTTAAGAAGAAGCTAGACAAGTTTATGTACTATTGGTGAAATCCATGTGTGAGAGGTGTTTCAAGAAATAATACATCTATTGGAAGGTACTGAGAGATTATAATGCTATATAAAAATATTCTTATGATAGGTAATCTTAGGTGATATAAGAAAAAGCATTAAACCTAGATATAGTGGTTACACTAGCTCAATTACCAATATACCCTAAGGCAATCTTAAGAGACTATAGAGATAAAGTGAAGATTAGATAGAAAAAGGAGGAAAAAGGGGTGGAAATGAATTGTAAATAATTTTTTATTCATCCTAACTGTCCTACAAGTGACTCTGACCTCCAACACCTAAATTTGGCCAATTAGGCTTAGAAACTAGTTTTAGGCCTAGAAGGCATATATCACCTTGAGGCACTTGCAGACCCTATCAAGCCAAGATGACATCATGAAAATGTATAATGAGATGTTATAGGTACCATGAATGTGTATTCAATAAAATAATAACAATAAAAGATCAGTTTCACTCTCAAAAACATATTTGAACTACATAATCCATACACTTAGTTTGAGTTACCTATTTAGATGCTCATATCTTTCACGACATGAATAGTCTGACAAAATTATCTTATCATGATTTTATTACCCATATATACTTGAAATACATGAATTATTTTGGTTTTTTTAGGTTATTAGGTTTATGAACCATCAATAAGAGCATAAGCATGTCCAAAATGCATTCAAAACCCTACAAGCAAACTTCATTATATATGTATATTTTCACACTCTTTTCATGGGAACCCAAGATTATAAATAAATTTTAAGTGGTGTATGGCCTAAATATCCATGTTAATGAGTTCTTGTTTCAAGTTTTGTACTTTATGAACCATCATTAAGAAGGTTCAACTCTAAACCCTCTCAAACCCTCATACAAACCAGTTTTAAGAAAAGTGAAGTTTATTGAACTCAAAATCCCATGAATCATCCTATAAACTCTTAAAATATGAATTAAACTTATAGAGGGTCCTATAAATGGTACCATGATGTATGAAACTATATGGACATGGTAGAAAATAGGGTTTTTTGAAGAAAAAATGGAAAAAATAAAGGTACAAGGTAGTTTAATGGATTAAAACCAATGGATATGCTTTTTTGGAATTTTTTATTCATCAAAAAATCATCATATTTTCAAAACCATTCCTTTAAATGCCTCTGTGAGCTCATTCAAATCAACTAGTCTGTAGAATTGAAGATAGTTTGACCTAGTCAACTAATTTGACTATTTTGTAGGTGTTGCTTGCCAAGGAGGACTCATTTCATGATATGAGGCATTTTTTAATGTATTAAATGCACTATATTTTTATATTTTCAAATTTTTATGTAGGTTCTTATAGACATCAAGTGAAATAAGTTAGGCTACTAGGCCTAATTGGCCTAGTAGACATGTTTGATCAATCAATTAAAATTTAAAATGGCATAGAAGGGATATCAAATGAGTTCATCACCATTAATGATTCTAAGTGGAAATAACATGAGATAACTAGTATTAATGTTCCATTTACATGCATAACCAGTCTTCAAGTGTCATTTCTATGCACAACTAGTCTTTAAGTGCTAATTCATGCTTAACTAGTCCTTACCATGAGTTAACTAATTTAAAGTGGCATCAATGCATATTCCATAATATTCATGTACGAAGAATTATTCACTTAAATTTATCTCATTTAAAGTGAATTTATTTTCCAAGTTATGGTGTAGCATGCTTCTGAAGGAGGTTGGATGTCATTATGGCCCACCACCTTGTTTTCAATGCCAAAGAGCTCATGCCAAGATCATGCAACATCATCAATATGGAGTGATGTCTTAAGTATTATTTATAAAAAAATTGTAACTAAAGTGTACTTCAGTTGATTCTCATATTTGACTCTTGTTATCTCCTCTACACCACTCTCTTGGCTAATTTTATTCTCATTTTTTTATATGTTCAGGCTTTTAGGCCTATTTACGAGATCCCTCTCTTGGGCATGATGAAACTTGCCAAGATTGAACTTTTTAGCCTCTTGAATAAATAAAATGTATTATCCTATCATATTTATGATGGACTTATAGTGTGTGTATATTTATATTTGAAAAAGTGGAGGGATCTTCCCTTAGCATGTCCTTTCCATACCTATCTGTTGATGAATTATCTTTTGTAGGTTATATGAAGTGTCAAAGGTTGATGATCATATTTTAAGTGTAACGAGGTTGAATAGTGTCTCAAAGCATACCTCTCTCCCTTTACCTCCAAGATATATTCATACATCAAGACCTCCACATAAAACATTGTTGCAAAAAAAGCCTTGGAGATAGTCTCTAAGTCTATTTCTCGCTCATTAGTGTTGTATGAGTTCAATTTGAGTGGATGAACCAGAAATATAGGTGTATCACCATTAGTAGAATAGGATTAACCTTTTAGTAGACTAAGCAAAGTTGATATATTCAAAGGAGCTAGCCTCATAATCTAGAGGTTTGGTCTAGGTATAGGTTTCCCACACCTATAAACCAATCTAATGTTAGTCCATGTTTGAAGGATATCTAAGTAATCTACTTCACTAGGGTGAAACTTGGGTTGCTAATAGTAATATATATAAGTTCCCATCAAAATTAGCCCATACCCTTTTAAAATTCTTTCAATCAAGTTGACAAATGGTTAAATTTTGTAACTACAATTTTTTTAGCACCAAGCAACCTAGTGGCTTTTGATCCATTAATCCATAGGATAACGGGGGACAAAATGGGGAGCTTAAAGTGACACTTTTTTTTTAAAATAAAAATTATTGAACTTCGAGAGAAATTTAGAGTTACTTGGAAAATGAATTCGAAAATGACACAAGAATATGAATTGTGAAATTTTAAATGTAGTTTCTAAAAATATATTTTTTCTCAATACCCAGATGATAAAAGTGTGTGAAATGGATGCACTTATACAATGGCTTGACACTTTTTTGTGAAGAGATAAGCAGATTGCATCTATACAAACACACTATTTTTTAGTAAATGAATAAATTGGTGAATGAAATTTCATATATGGATAGATGAAATGTTGAATATTGTTGAAAATTATTATTATTATTATTATTATTATTATTATTATTATTATTATTATTATTATTATTATTATTATTATTATAAATCAAGATAGGTGGAAAATAAGAAAATCAAGTGTATGAACACAACGTTTTGACCTTAACTTTATGAAAATCATTTTTTTTAATTTTTTAAAAGCATAATTGACGATGTGTAGATTGTTGAGATATAAGTTTTAAAAACTTTTAATTAACGATCAAAGGTATTTGTAACAATATGTATATAGCCCATAATGAGGTATGTTGTGTATAAATTAAGTAATAATTAAAAACAATAGTTTAACATTAAAAAAAATTACACATTCAAAATCTACGCTTTCCCCTCTTCAAACCCATATAATTTCAGAATAGGTTTGGACCAACAAAGAGGAAAGATACTCCTAAATTTCCCTAAAACAATGTGGATTGCTCCATGGCTAATTTCAGAATAGGTTTGGACCTCCCCAAGCCTATACCCAAAATAATTTTGGAGGGAAAGCTCAAAATTCAAATACTAAAATGTTGAAAGGGGGTATGCCATTTAATAAGGGTGCACACCCTTTTAAACACATGTTTATAGGTAAAACATGTCTTTTAAAGGGCATAAGCCCTATGAAAGAAACTTTTATAAGGAAAGGTTAGTGAGAGTATATATTTAGCTTTTAGTGAGTGTACTCCATTCTGTTAGTGAGAGTAAGTTAGGTTTGAGTTACAAGAGGTTTTGTTAGTGAGAGTATATATTTAGTAAAATACATTTAATTTATATTACATTTTATATTCTTATGAAATTGTTTATATTCTTATAGTTTAAATTTATTTTACTAAATATAAAAAATTAAGGCCACTCTGCATCTTATGAAATTGATTCCAAAATTATAAGAGTGTAAAATTAAATTTATTTTACTAAATATAACAAATTAGTGCCACTCTCCATCTAATGAAATCAATTTCATAACTGTAGGAGTTACCATTTAGAAGTTAGTTTTTCAAAATCCATTCTAGCCAATGCTTAGTTTTTAGAATTTCAAGATTGGAAGATAGAATGAGAAATGAAGTTTCAAATCATGTTACATATGTAATATATCTATACCATTTATTATGCATCCTATTTTAATAATTGAGTATTTATTTATTATTAATTTAATAAATGCCAAATGCATAAATGAGCATGATCCATTTATCCATTCTTCATGTAAGGGTTGACTTTGATAGCAAGTATTTTAGAGGATCAATTTTAACAATGAGCTTGACTTGATTATTCAACATGTAGTGCCTGAAATTTTATGATGCAAAAATAACTACTAGACATGCCTTCTAAATTGGAGTATAGTTTAATTTATATTAAACCAATGTCTTACTAAGATTTTAAATAACCCTTTCCTTCCCATGTTCATTGTGTTGATCTAAGAGGGATCATAGGGCACATTAAGTGACTAATATGTACATGAGTAATGGTTTTCTAGGTATTTCCAGTGTTAAGACTGGATGATTTAGTATATATTACTTGAGATCTTCAAAATCCTTTTGAAATTCTGGACTCTAGTTAGATTCCATCCCTTTATTGAAAATATGTGTGAATCGTTGACACTTGTCAGCTAATTGTGAGATAAATTAGTGGACGACCTATAATTTACCTTGTAGACTATGGATTTGCTTGATATTTTTAGGTGGAGGCATATATCTAATGGCCTTAAATTATTTAGGTTAATTTTAATACCTTGAAGAGATAAAATAAACCTAACTAATTTTCCTAATATGACTCTAAAAACACACTTCTTAGGATTGAATAAGACTTTGTATTCTATTAAATGTTCAAATATCCTTTGAATCACTATTGGATGCTTAGCCTATGTTCTAAACTTGCCCATCATGTCATCAACATAATCTTCAACTATGTCATGAATCATATTGTGGAATATAACTATCATGGCTCTCTAATATGTGTCAAGCATTCTTGAGTCCAAAAGGCATGACTACATAAAAAATTGTGCCTCATGGAGTGGACAAGGAATTTTTATGTTGATTCTATGGCATGATGTAAATTTGATTATAGTTGGAAAATTCATCCATGATTGATAGCATCTCATAGCTAGCAATGGAATCTATGATCATGTCAATATTAAGTAATGAAAATTCATCTTTGGGGTAAGCCTTATTAATGTCTTTGAAGTTAGTGTAAATGTGGATTCCTCACTGGGGATTTACAATAAGCATAATATTAAAGATCTAATCAAAATAGTTAATTGGATGGATGAGGCCAACTTCTAAAAACTTTTGGATCTCTTGTTTGACTAGTAGTTCTACCTTTGGGTGCATTTTACAAAGTTTTTGCTCAATTGGTTTAACATCTTGATGAACCATTATGTGGCGAACATCCAAAGTTTGGCCAAGACCTAGCATATTAGCATAGCACCAAGCAAATATATCAATGAACTAATTGAGAATAATAATAGGTACTTCTCTTTCTCTAGGATTTAAATTGGCTCTAAGCTTTACGATCCAAGGTTTGTTTTTAATTCCAAACGTTGACGTCAATAGTTTATTTGACCAATGATGGGGACTGGTCCTATAAATAAATGAGAGGAGAAGATAAATGGTATTCTTCCACTGATTGAAATATGTCTGGAAATTATTTAAACAATTCATCATATGCCTTTTGTTATTTTTTACTAAGATAATATTTGTAGGATAGAATGGGTGTTTGCTTTGATTCATCAATGTTGTTTTCAAGAGATAAATTATTTGGACTTTATTACAATTCTTCTTATTCAATTTAATTGAGAGATTTTATTTGTTCTCAAAAATATGTCAAAGAATCAAAATTGATATTAAATCCACTTTTTTGGTCATCTAATAGCATATGATATCTTACACCCATAAAATCTGTAATGGCTTCTTATTTTTGTAAGATATCAAAAGAAAGTTCATTTTTTATCCTAATCAATGAGGGATGGATAATGAAGGTTGAGGTTGGTAGTGAAAATGAAGGTGTCAATGAAAATGTTTGTGACAAAAAAGTATTCATAGAAGTCATAAGTGGAACCTATTTAGATATCTTCATTAGTTGAAGACTCTCAAAAAATTGAAGAAGTATCTAAATGACATCATAGGGATCACCACCAAGTGGTTTGTACCCCAGGCCATGATACATCTTATGACATTTGACTTGGGTT
Source organism: Torreya grandis (assembly GCA_037957365.1). Taxonomy (NCBI): domain Eukaryota; kingdom Viridiplantae; phylum Streptophyta; class Pinopsida; order Cupressales; family Taxaceae; genus Torreya; species Torreya grandis. The sequence continues at coordinate 1,665,690 of JARHVA010001430.1, read as the reverse complement.
GGTTCTAGGATGCCTTGTTCATGGAGGCCTAGTAATTTCCCTTTTTAATCCATAATTTTACACATGTAATTTCCCTTAGGGTATTTTGGATCTTGGAAATAAGAAGAAAAACCCTCTTTTGTCAACCAAAAATCATCTAATATTTCTATTTGTTCTTCTAAAAATAGCCTTAATTCAATAAATGTCATTGATCCAAACTTAAAGCAATCATATTCTTTTTGTTCATTGTAGGGGACACAGTTTCAAGATGATAAGGGGAGATTTATGACATTAAATGTTTGGTATCCATACTCTGTACATCCTTTAGAAGTGATTTTGATGGGATATGATTGTGGGTAGGCTTAAAGATAGGAATGGCAAGTCATCAAAATGGACATATTTCTTGAACTTGGGATCATAAGGGGCACTCTCAGTGTTGGGACATAATATATTATGATCACTTCCCTCCATGGATTGGAAACTATGTAAGAATTATGAATTGTCGGGCATAGTGACATCCATCCTTGAGTGGAAATTTTAAGCATTAGTGGAGAGTCAAAGATACATCCTAAATTTTGTGGATCCAAGGATGGCCAAAGAAGATGTTATAGGGTAGATCAAAATTAACAATATATAAAAATGTCTATTATACAATGGGTCCCACTATGATAGGGAGATATATAGTTCATGTTGATTGTCATTCATTATCATCATAAGCCTTAATGATGATTAATTGAAGCCCAAGTGTTGACTCATAATATCCCAACCTTTTTTATCAAATTAATATTATGAATATTTATAGTTAACCTTCTATCTCTAAGTACTTAATGAATCTTGTGGTTCATGATGAATACCTCTATATACATGGGGTAGTTGTTATTAGGGCCAACTAGTGGCATATCCTGAGGTTAAAAATAATTTTTGTGTGATGAAGACAAGTGACTAATAAGGGTTTGAAATTGACTGGCATCAATGTCTGTGGGGACTTTGGATTCATAATGGCTTTTGTATAGAATGTCATAGTGGATAGATGAAGACTTAAGAATATTCATGATGGATATTTAGGTTGGGTTCTCCTTAAGTTATTGGATGATGTCATAATTACCTTCATGAATGTTTGACAAAAATTTGGAAACATTAATCATAGGAGGAACCCTTTCAAGTGGGGCCTTGGGAGGTTCCCCTAGGATAATGTTTTACCATGTTAGGTGGTGGTATCATAGCCATAATATGTTCCTTTGACTTTTATAACAATTCATTGTGAGATTTGGGGTTCTTCTAGTATCTTGGCCTTGATTTTAATGGTAGAAACATGATGTTTATATTGGTAATGGATTTGATAATTGACGTGATTTGAGGATGAAGGTTGACCTTGATCCCTAGTTTTACCCTTGGATTGAGTGTATGAGGTCATCCTTGCTAAGAATGACAGATTGTAAAAATGAATATTACTTCTTGAGTGTCATGTTCTCTTCTATGTATTGAATGGAAGTCATTAAAAATATAAAAACAAGTCCTTTGAATGAACCTCAAATAAAAAACATGTTAAAAAATGAAAACATACCCCCCTAATTGCTTATAAGGACATAGTTTGGTACAATGTTTTGGCCCAATTAACACAAAAAATAGATGAAATATTCAATTTTAGAATCTATGGTATGCATAAAAATATGAAAAAAGTGATCCCTTAGAATAAATAAGGTGGCACTCTATAAATAGTATGCTTATAATAGATTTCATAGTAAAAAATATGAAAAAAATGCTTAAAAGTGTAATTTGAAGATAAATTATAACAAATATAATGGCACAATTAAGAAAACATGAAAAATCATCTACTTTTAAAAATGGCACCTCAATACAATTTCTTTGTCAAATGCTATGACCTTCGGAAGGTCCAAAAATGATTGTGAAGAAAATTATGGGAGAAACTAAAAATTCTGGGAATGAGATTGCTCAAATTGAAAATTTGAGCATACCATTATGTATAACTCAAAAAAATTGTGAAGGGTAGAAAAAGAACCATTTAAAGGTTGCGAATGTGAAAAAACAACATTTAAAAAGTTTTCTTATCAATTTACACAATCAAATGTGCAATAAAAAACATCACTTACCAAAAAAAACTCTCAAAGTGATTTGAAATATCACCCTATTAAAAATATGGATTTCATATGAGCTTATTCACCACTAGCCCATGCAATTTCACATAACATACTAGCAAACTCATATTTCACTTTTACAAAGCAATTAAAAACTAAAAAAATAGAATAGAGATTGATGACCCCTTTTTTTATAAAATATTTCTCTATCGAAATTCCTTTCTCAACAATTTCATCGAAAGTAGTATCACAATGAAATTTCAAGTGATGGCCCGATTACTAATTAAGGCTTTTTATGAGTATGTTGACTAATTATTTTTTAGGAATAAAAAAAAGGAACCAAAATTCCAAACTCCACCATTATTGAAAGAATGATGCCAAACTCTCTCCATTTCATTTTTTAGCATTATAGAGATCCAACATGGTGATTTCATGTTCAACATTACAGGATAAATACTAGACTAATTTATTGGTTATATCCCCAAATGATGTAATAGATCCCTTGGAAAAGTGCATGAACCATTATAATGTTGGTACACCAAGGCTTCATGGGAATAACTAAAGTATATAGGCATAATTTTAGGAAACTTCATGGCAAGAAATGAAGAATTATTTGACTTTTACACAGGAGTCCCATTTTCCTTTGTATGTGTCAAAATTTGGAGGTTTAAAATGATAAATAAAAGGTACATGAAGAATTATAATGTCAAAGGGATAGAAGTAGAAGTCTTCATATTTTTATTTTTTGGAATGTGCTCTCATATCCATGTTTTGAAAAGCCTCCTTCATAATTTTTCATTCGTGAATGAAGGCAGGGTCCATTAAAATATTTGAAGTGGATGTTAGATTATGTTTATACTTTATTTGATCTCATTGTGTATGCATTAGGATGGTTTCTCCTAGGTAATTCAAGTTTATGCACTTCAAAGTTTATCTAGGAGGCCAAAGAGTTGACTTGTTGGGTGATTTGATCCAAGCAATCAAGCATGAATATTTTATAATCCTTTTCAACTTGATCCTCCAAAATGGATTTTAATTTATTGAACTCAAATATATTAGTGGTAATAGCCCTAGGTTAAGGTTGTTCATTAACATTTTTCTTCTTCTTCATGGTCAACAAGATCTAGGACATGTTCTTCTGGGAGGGGATTACAATTTTATGAAGTATTATACCTTACAAGACTTTGTAATAAGTTCTTTAAGAGGTCCCAATTGAATTCAGGGGGGTATCTTGGGTCCCATTTTAATAAGGTGTGCCAATATTTGATATTTATTTTCATATATGAATTATGAAAATTGGGCCTTACTCTCATAATTATTCAAAAAGACATGTTGGGTGTTTGTATCACCCTTCAAGGTGTGTATGTCAATAATGCTTTATTCATGATATTTGGATTGCTCACCCAAGTTCCTAGGGTTGTCATCAATTTGGTTTGAGGATTGTCTAACTTATAATTGTTTGGCATGGGTAAGAAGTACCATGGAAATTGATGGATTATATAAGTATATGGTAGATGAATCTTAACTTCAAGGTGATTGGTTGGATATGAGAGATGACTAGAGGTTCAATAGGTTGTAAACTTGAGCAAAGAACTTCAAAATATTTTGAGCTATTATGATTGGCCTAAATGATAATAAGGGTGTGATTCACTAAAATTTGGACTAGATGAAATACAAAGGGTATAGTTTTTTATTAATGATTGGTGTCAGATTTAGACTAGTAGTATGGCAAGTGTTATCAAGGTATCAATAAATGCTAGGTCTAAATGAGCAAAATGAAAGGATGATGGTGGGTGTAGAATTCAAACTAGAAGAGTAAAAAGATAACAATAAGTGTTAGATTTAAATTGGAAGAGTGGCCTTATATAAGATGATGGGTGTTGTGTTTAAAATAATAGAGTGATAGGTTGCTAGTAAAGGGATGATGAGTGCCTAATTCATCAAAGTGATGGGTTGTTAATAGGATGATGATGGGTTAAGATTTTCAACTAAGGGAAGGTCTCCCTATGAATGTAGTTTGATAAGCTCAAAATTTAGACAAAATTCCTTTGCTCAAGATAAATGAGGTGCACAAGTGTGTTCTGATTAGGTTATAAATGGGTGATGTAGATGGATTGGACTAATGTCTAAGATGTAAGGATGGGTTTAGACTATTGGGAAGACTAAAGTAAGTTTTTTGTAATTTATACAATATAAAATGATGACTAAAGCATGTTTAAGTAAAATTATGGGATGATAGGTTGTGTGTAAGATGATTTTAGATGGATGACAATGATCTAAGAAAGATTGGACAAGTGTTTTTATTTATCCTAGGGTAAATTTTTGATTAGGTAATGGTTTGTGTGTAGGTTATGAAGTCTAAAAATAATAATAGCCTCAAAAACATATAAATGATAGCAATTAATCCACAAATCTAATTTTAGTGACTAGGGTGGGAGTGCATCTCAATACACAACCCATCAAATGACTCATGATAAGAGGGACTAGATTGGTCTCCCAACACACTCTTGTCATTCATACCTAGTGAGTAATCTCTAATAATGTTATTTTCCCTACTCCTAGATGATTATTGTGCTTGAGGGGTCTTATTATAGGTTTAACTGGTTCTCTAAAAGATTCCCTTAAACACCTTTTGGTATGTGGGGCCTGAGTGCATGTAGGGTGTTATCTAATGCCTACATGTTGGAGTGTTACCTCCTCACTTCACAAAATTATATATGGGGAGTTATACTTAACTTAGCAAAAATTGCCCCTAATATTTATGCTTCTCTAGAACACAGAGTGTGATCTTATGTGTGGCTATGAAATATGCATCACAATCCTCCTAATAATATGACAAGTGTGTGAGTATCAATTCCACATCATGTTTCCCTTAGAAAATAAAAAAATGTAGATATTTATTGACAATTTCTAATCCCAAAGAATTTTCCTATGGGTGTAAGTGGAGAGAATACACCATTGTAGCCTTGGTTGACAAATAGGCAACTAAAAAATTATGGTAAATTAATTGAAATTCAAACAAGCAAGAAAGTTAATTAATTTTGATTAAGATGTGATCAAAATATATCAAAATGGTTTCAAAATGACAAGTCTTTGACAAGCAATCTGAAAAATAGATTTTTAATAGTTTTGAAGTTGGTTCTTCGGGGCTAAACCTATAAATAAATGTTAGATCAAGTACAAGTTATAATAAAAAATGTCATGGATCAGAAAGGCAATGAAAATTTTACGTAGTCCCATGTTGCAATTGCATATATGTGAGAATGCTAAAAATGAGGTTAGTTGAAAATAGTCAGAAAGATAAATTCACAGCACAGGGGGATAATATTGTGACTAAATGAACAAGTTCATAAAATCATAAACATGATATTGAAAGTGAAATAAAATTCAAGAACTAGAATTTATACATGTATGATGTCATTACTTAATTTGACAATGTCATTTCTCATTCACAATATCACACCTATGTAACCAAAAGTTTGCACTTGAGAACACAGACACAAACAAAAAAAATCATGTAACATAGTATTAATGTTGTGGCTTTCATTTACAATGTTATGGTTATGTAGCTATGATTTATATTTGTTAGCATAGAGACAAAAAACCTATAAAATAGTTCACCAAGAATATTTTAACTGAGGTGAAAATGTCTTAATAGGATAACCTTAATTAATGATTATCAAAATACATAGAAATTTACTCAATGACTATGAACTGAAGATAATATTTTTATAATTTTTATTAACATTGGTTATATATGTATATTGAATCACTAATAATAAAATATTAATAATAAGGATAAGTGGTAATGCTCTTATCACTCAAAAAAGACCAAACAATAAATCAAAAATTAGACTGTAAATTATCAAATAGCAGTGAAATGATATCACATTTTGAGGATGCAATGTTTTGGTTACATAGTCCAATGTCATGGTTTTTTAGTTGTGGTTTTGAACCTACACAATTATCTCAAAAACAAAAATGAATTCATAGTTAATGTGAATAATGTTGTGCCTACACAGTTTGTTGTCGCACTTCTAGAGTCATGGGTTTTAACCTGCACAAATAGGTCATAGATAAAAATGAATTCATGGCTAATTTTGATAATATCATGTCTATAAAGTTCAATGTTGTGATTTTTTAACTATAGGTTTGAACCTACATAAACAACTCATAGATAAAAATGAAGTCACAATTTACATGTATTATCAAAACAAACCTGTATATCAAGAAACATGATATTTCATGATTTGGATAGATAGTTAGTCATGACTATGGTAGTTAAATGTAGTAGTTAAGGTGATGTCATGGCTAGTTACTATCAATTCATATTTATAGAAGATAAAGTAATGGTTGCATAAAGTGATGCTATGGTTTTAACCTAGAAGTGAAAATCATGTGATTTTTTAGAACTCTAGCCTCAAATTCTTCTTCAAACCTTTCCTGCAAGCTCAATATCACACACCAGAAGATAAATAGGGTAAAATTAAAAGAGGGATCCTACTGTGGTCACAATTATATATTAGGATAAATTTGAAATTTGATAATCAAATGCCAATGACACTAAATAACATGTCAATTCATTGAAAACCAATCTCAAACCTAATCTAAACACTTGATTGCGCAAGGAAAATAAAATGAATGCAATGGAGCAATTGAAATACAATAGATATACCTCAATTCATGCAAGCATTTTTCCTCCAAAATAATGATGTGCCCTCAATTTGACAAGATGATTACACTTTATATGTTGGATTTTAATTAGAATAAGCTCAAGACATGACAATGGCAACAATGAAGCATGGAATTCTCAATCATTCATTAGTTTGATTTTCTTAGAGGATGGTTGGTTTATATATAAGGTGGTGAGAAGAATGAAGGGATACATTTGAATATTATGGTTGGAAAGATCAAGGGTGGATAAATAATGTAAGAATTAAAAATTCCTATCATAAAAAATTCATTTAATAAATCAAGGAATTAAAAAATTCTTGGAAAATTCTAGAAGGGGTGGTGTGGGGTTCTAGGCATCTTAGGAGATTATAGATCCCATTAGGATTATTTAAGCATAGTTATTGAGGGATTAGAAGATGGATTTTTATGAGAGCTTGGTGGGGTAAGTGAATTTAAAATTTAAAATTCAAAAAATAGTGTAATAGAGTGTTAATAAGGGGTAATAGAATGATTAATTGGTATGTGGGAACAAAATTGGCACAGACTTCATGAAACAAAATTAGTAGATCCTTCAATAAAAAACAATTAAAAAGATCAAGTTTTTTACGTTATTGGTTTAGTTTCATGAGTTTTGTAAATTTATCATTGTGGGTATTATTTGATATCCAGGTAATATATATAATCTCCCTTCAAATTTAGCCCATACCCCTTTACAATTCTTTTAGTCAAGTCGATAAATGGTTAAACTTTGTAACTACTATTTTTTTAGCACCAAGTAACTTAGTGGGTTTTGATCCATTGATCCATAGGATGATGGGAGATAAAATGGGGGGATTAAAGTGACACTTTTTTTTTGAAAATAATAATTGTTGAACTTCGAGAGAAATTTAGAGACACTTGGACAATGAATTTGAAAATGACACAAAAATATTAATTATGGAAATTTGAATTTATTTTTTAAATATATATTTTTTACAATATCTAAATGATAAAAGTGTGAAAATGGATGCATTTATGACAATGGATTGACACTTTTTTGTGAAAAGATAAGAATATTGCATGTGTACAAACATTCTTTTTTTGAGTAAATGAATGAATTGGTGAATGAAATTTCATATATGGATAAATGAAATGTCAAATATAGTTAAGAATATATATATATATATATATATATATATATATATATATATATATATACACACACACACACACACACACACACACACAATAACTTTACAATTCAAGATAGGTGGAAAATTGAAACTGTATGTGTATGAACACAAATTTTTGACCTTAACTTCATATATATATATATATATATATATATATATATATATATATATATATATATCATAAGTGATGATGTGTAGATTGTTGAGATATAAGTTTTATAAACTTTTGATTAATGGTCAAAAATTTATAAATGTATATATAACGATATGCATATAGTCCATAATGAGGTATGTTGTGTAAAAATTAGGTAATGATTAAAACAATAGTTTAACATTAAAATAATTACACAATCAAATAATATGTTTTCCCCTCTACAAACCCATATAATTTTTTTTAAATAATAAAATCTATCTAATCATATGTGTCGAAAAAGATGAACAATACTCCTAAATCTCTTTAAAATCATGTAGGTTGCTCCATGGCTTATTTCAAGCTAGATTCAAACCTTTCCAAGCCTATACCCGAACCTTTCCAAGCCTATACCCAAAGCAATTTTGAAGGGAAATCACAAAATTTAAAGACTAAAAATTTAAAAGGGCGTATGCCCTTTTAAACACATTTTTATAGGAAAAACATGTCTTTCAAAGGGCATACACCCTTTGAAAAATAGTTTTTGTAAGGAAAGGTTAGTGAGAGTATATATTTAGCTTTTAGTGAGTGTACACCATTCTATTAGTGAGAGTAAATTAGGTTTGGTTACAAGAGGTTCCATTAGTGAGAGTATATATGTAGTAAAATAAATTTAATTTTACATTTAATTTATATCACATTTTATATTCTTATATTTTAAATTTATTTTAAAATTTCTATTATATTTTTTATTCTTATATTTAAAATTTATTATACTAAATATAATAAATTAAGGACACTCTGCATCTTATGAAATAAATTCCAGAACTGTAGGAATTACCATTTGGAAGTTAGTTTTTTAAAAATCCATTATGGTCAATACTTAGTTTTTAAAATTTTAGGATTGGAAGATAGAATGAGAAACAAAGTTTCAAATCATGATACATATGTAATATATCTATACCATTGATTATACCCCTTGTTTTACCTAATTGAGTGTTTATTTCTTATTAATTTACTAAATGTCAAATTAAATAATGGGCATGATCCATTTATCCATTCTTCATGTATGGGCTGACTTTGATAGCAAGTATTTTAGAGGATCAATTTTAGTGATGAGCTTGACTTGATTATTTAGAATGTAGTTTCAGAGCTTTTGTGATGAAAAAATAACTACTATGCATGCCTTCTCAATTGGAGTATAGTTTAATTTATGTGAAACCAACATCTTGTTGAGATAGTAAATAAACCTTTCCTTCCCATGTTCATTGTGTCGATCCAAGAGGGCTCATAGGGCACATTGAGTGATTGATATGTACAAGAATAATGGTTTTCTATGTATTGGTGGTGTTAGGACTAGATGGTTTAGTATATATTACTTGATATCTTTAAAATCCTTTTGGTATTCTAGACTCCAGTGAAATTTCATCATTTATTGATAAGATGTGTGAATTATTGACACTCATCAGCTAATTATGAGAAAACTTGGTGGATGGCCTATAATTTTCCTTGTAGACTATGAAGTTGCTTGATATTTTTATGGGGATGCATCTATTTAATGGCCTTGAATTTAGTTGGTCTAACTTTAATGCCTTAGAGAGATATAATAAGCTCCAAGATTTTTCTTGATGTGACTTTGAAAACACACTTCTTAGGATTGAGTTTGACTTTATATTATCTTAAGCATTCAAATATCTTCTAGAGCACTATTAGATGTTTAGCCTATGTTTTAGTGTTGCCTAGTATGTCATCAACATAATCTTCAACTATGTCATGCATCATATCATGGAATATAATTATCATGGCTCTCTAATATGTGGCACAAACATTCTTGAGTTTATAAAAAAGTGCCCCAGATCAGGGATTCTTATGTTGATTTTATAGTGATGCAAATTTAGTTATATGTGTAAAATCCATCCATGAGTGATAGCATCTCATATCTAGTAGTGGAATCTAAAATTTTGATGATATCAGGCAATGGAAAGTCATCTTTGGGGAAAGCCTTATTAATGTATTTGAAGTTAGTATAAGAGTAGATTCCTCCTTGCGGCTTGCCAATAAGAACAATATTAGAGATCCAATGAAAATAGTTAATTAGATGGATGAGAGCAACTCCAAGAACTTTTGGAACTCTTCTTTGACTAGTAGTTCCACCTTTGGATGCATTTTATGAAGTTTTTTCTTAATTGTTTTATCATCTTGATGGACCACAAAGTGGTGAATAGCCAAATCTTGGTCTAGATCTAGCATATCATTATAGCACCAAGTGAATATATCAATGAACTAATTGAGAAGAATAATAAGGACTTCTCTTTCTTTAGGAGTTAAATTGGCTCCAAGATTTATGATCCTAGGTTTATTTTTAGTGCCAAATGTTGATGTCAATAGTTTCTTTGACCAATGTTAGGGACTGATCCTATAAATAACCCAGAGGATAAGGCAACTGGTATCCTTCTATTGATTGAAATATGTCTAGGAATTCTTTGAATAATTAATCATATGCCTTTTGTTCTTCTGTACTAATATAATCTCTAGAGGATGAAATGGGGTTTTGCTTTGAATCATCAATGTTGTTTTCAAGAGACAAATTATCTATACTTTCTTATGATTCCTCTTATTTGATTTAATTAAGGGATTTTATTTGTTCTAAAAAATTAGTCAAAGCATAAAAATTGATGTTAAACCCACTTTTGTGGTCATCTAATGACATATGATATATTACACCCATAAATTATGTAATGGCTTCCTCATTTTTTAAGATATCAAAATAAGGTTCATTTTGTTGATCCAAGTAAATGAGGGATGGATAACGAAGGTTGAGGTTAGTGGTGAAAATTGAGGTGTTGATGAAAATGTTTGTGGTAGTAAGGTAATCATAGAAGTCATGATCAGAACCTATTTCAACATCCATGTCAGATGAAAACTCTCCAAAAATTAAATAAGTATCTAAAATGACATCATAAGATCACCACCAAGTGGTTTATACTCCAAGCCATGATACATCCTATAATATTTATTTGTGATTGGTTCTAAGATTCCTTGTTCAGGGAGGCCTAGTAGTTTCCATTTATAATTCATAATTTTACACATGTGTTTGTCCTTAGGGTATTTTGGAGCTTGGAAATAGGAAGTAAGACCCTCTTCTATCAACCAAAAATCATCCAATATTTCCAATTTTTCTTCTAAAAATAGCCCTAATTCAACAAATGGCATTGATCCAAACTTAAAGAAATCAACTTCTCCCTATTTATTATAGGGGACACATAGTTTTAAAGTGATAATGGGATATTACTAACATTTAATTTTTGGTATTCATACTCTCTGTATACTTTAGAAGTGATTTTGATGTGATATGAATGTGGGTGGATTAGAAGATAGGGATGGCAAGTCATTAAGATGGATATATTTCTTGGACTTGGGATCATATGGGGCACTCTTAGTGTTTGGACATAATATATTTTGGTCAATTCTCTCCATGGCTTGGAAACTACATAATAATTTTGAATCACCTAAAATAGTGACATCCATCCCTGAGTGTATAAATTTTTATCATTAGTGGAGAGTCGAAGAGACATCTTACATTTTGTGAATCCAGGGATGGCCAAAGAGGATGTTATATGGTAGATCAAAATCAACAATATGGATGAGTGTTTGATGTATAATATATCATACCATGATAGATAGATATATAGTTCATCTTGACTATCATTCATTATCATCATAAGCCTTAATGATGATTAATTGAAGCTCAAGTGCTAACTCAAAATATCCTAAATTTTTGATAAAATTAATATTACAATTATTTATAATTGACATTTTGTCTATAAGTACTCATGGATTCTTTTGGTTCATGATAGATGCCTCTATATAAATGGGTTATTTATTATTAGGGCTAATCAGTGGCATGTCCTGGGGTTAATTTTTTTATGAAGAGAAGTGACTAACAAAGGATTGAAATTCACTGGTGTCAATGTCTGTATGGACTTTGGACTCATGATGGATTTTGTATTTAATGTCACAGTGAACAGATAAGGACTTAAGAAGATCCATGATGGAGATTTAGCTTGGGATCTTCTCAAACTATTGGATGTTGTCATAATTACCTTCATGAGTGTTTGATAAAAAATTTGAAATATTAAGCCTAAGAGGAACCATTTTAGGTGGGGCCTTTGGAGGTTCCCCCAGGATAATGATTTTACCATGTCAGGTGGTGGCATCACACTCATAATATGCCCTTTAACTTTGATAATAAATAATTGTGAGACTTGGGGTTATTTTAGTATCTTAGCCCTGATTTTAATGGTAGTGACATGATGGTTATATTGGTAATAGATTTGATAATTGACTCGATTAGAGGATGAATGTTGACCTTGATCCCTAGTTTTACCATTGGGATTTTGATCATGCTTGGGGAAAGGATCATAGTAAATAAAAAATTATTTATTTTTGGAAGAAGTTGTTTATCCTTCCTCAAGTTCTATTTTTCCTTTTTTATTAAGTATTGAATATAATATCTTAGTTTCATACACATATGCGTGTCATGTCCCTTGACATGATGATAATGGCAATACTCATTTTCCCTATACCAATCAAGATGAAGTTTACTTTTTTAAGAGTTTTTTTTTAGGGTAATCATGTTTGCATCAATTAATTTCTTCATTACATCTTTAACCATCTCATCGATATTAGTATAGTGTCACCTTCCTAAAGTGGTACTTGGCCTTCCATGTGGAATAGTAATATTTGGTGTATAATACTATGATTTGGAGGAAGAAGTAGGTCTTTGGACTCTTTAGACATGTTAAGTATCTGATACACCATCTCCAACAATATTCATGTTCTTATTGAATAAGTTGGGCTTATCCAAAGGGGTATTATTACTTTGATAGTGATAATTCTTGGAATAGAGATGGATGACCCCTATTTTGATAAGAGATTTATCTATCTAAATTACTTTCTCAATAATTTCATAAAAATTAGTAGCATAATGAAGTTTAAAGCGATGGCCCAATTCCTAATTAAGGTTGTTTATAAATATGTTGACTAATTCCTTTTTAGGAATCAAATAAGGGAACCAAATTTCTAAGATCCAACATTATTAAAGGAATGATGTTAGATTCTCTCCATTTCTTTATTTAG
>JARHVA010001430.1:1562500-1647500 GCA_037957365.1 Torreya grandis | reverse complement strand
AGCATGAAATTATTAATCATTCATTAGTTAGATTTTATTGGAGGTTGGTTTGTTTATATAGAGGGTGATGAAAAGAATGAAGGGTTATATTTTAATCTTGTGGGTGGCAAGATCAAGGGTGGATAAATATTGTAGAAATTAAAAATTCATATGGGAGACAATTCATTTAATAAAGCAAGGAATTAAAAATTCCTTGGAAAATGCTAGGTTGGGTGGTTGGGGCTCTAGGCATCTTAGGATATTATAGATCCCATTAGGATTAATTAAGAATAGTTATTAAAGGATTAGAGGAGGGATTTTTAGGACAGGTTGGTGGATTAGGTGAATTTAGAATTTAGAATTTAAAATTCAAAAAATAGTGTAATGGAGTGTTAATAAGGGTGTAATAGGATGATTAATTAGCACGTGGGAAGGGGTAAGGTTATTTAATGGTTATGTAATGTAAGGGATATTATATTTTTAGTTAGGTATTATTAATAATAGGGTAAATATATTAATTAATGGATTATTAAGTAGAATGAGCATAATGTTAGACAATGTTAGATGTAATAATGAAATAAATAAAATTAGGTGTATATACACACCAAATCACATCATATAAACACATTTAGGTTTATGAGAATAAAATTGGCCCAATATATGTCCCTAATTTAATTAATTGAGTCATTAATTCAATCGATGATGAAATTTGGACATACTAAGCCCCAAATGATATCATATAGTCTCAATTAGGTTCACTAGGATGAAATTAACCTAAATTAAATCCATGATTGAACCAATTTAGTGGATGAAATTATGACTGATTGAGCCCCAAATGACATCACATAATTGGTCCAAAATACATCATAAATTGAATAAATCAAGTAATTACTTCAAATGATGATGAAATTAGGGATAATTGATCCCAAAATGACATCATTTTATCATAATCAGGTTTGGATTGACCCAAATTATGGCTTTAATTAAACAATCTAATAATTAGCTCAATTAATTATGAAATTAGATCCAATTAAGCCCTAAATCATATTATATAGTCGTAATTAGGTTTTCATGGCTCATATTTTATAAAATTATGTCCCTAATTAAAGTAATCAAGTAATTTTTTCAATCAATGATGAAATTAAGGCCAGTGTAGCTAAAAATCACTTTATATACTCAAAATTAGATTTACAAGGCACAAATTGGCCTGAAATATGTCTCTAATTGAATAAATTGATTAATTAGTTTAATTAATGATGAAATTAGGGCCAACTAAGGCCCAAATCACATCGTATAGTCACAATCAGGTTCATGAGGATCAAAATGACTCAAATTACATCCATAAGAACCAATCAAGTAATTAGTTTATTCAATAATGAAATTAATGCCAATTGATCCCCAAATGACATCATATAATCATAATTTGGTTCAATTGGATCAAATTGGCTTGAATTATGTTCTTGATTGAACCAATCTAATAACTGGTTCAATCAATGATAACATTTGAGTCACTTGAGCCATAAATGACATCATATAGTCCCAATTAGGTTCACAAGATTAAAAATTAAACCAAATTAAATCCTTTATTAAAATAATAAAGTAATTAGTTCAATTAATGATGAAATTGGATCTAATTGAGACCCAAATGACATTATATAGTCAAATTAGGTTCATGGGGTTCAAATTGGCCTAAAATGTATCCTTAATAAAACCAATTGATTAATTGATTCAATCAGTGATGAAGTTGGGGTCAGTTAACTACCAAATCATAATGCATTATCCTAATTAAACTAATTATGCTCAAATTGACTTTAATTACATCCCTAATTGAACTAATTGAGTAATTAGTTCAATTAATACTAAAATTGGGGCCAATTGATCCCTAAGTCACATTGCATAGTTCTAATTAGGTTCATGTGGTTCAAATTGGCCCAAATTATATCTATGAATGAACTAATCAAGTAATTAGTTCAATCCATGATGAAATTAAGGATAATCAAATGGAAAATCACATTTTATAGTTGTAATTAGGTTTACACAGCTCAAATTAGCTTCAATTACATCCTTGATTGATCAATCAAATAAGTGGTTTTATAAGTGATGAAATTGGGGCCAAAAGAGCTCCAAATCACATCATAAAATCACAATTAGGTACACAAGAATCAAATTAGCCCAAATTATATATATTTTTGAACTAATTAAGTAATTAGTTTAATTATTGATGAAATTGGACCAATTGATCCCCAAATCACATTGTATAGTTAGACTCAGGTTCACATGGACCAGATTGGCCCAAATTCTGTTCCTAATTGAGTCAATCATGTAATTTTTTCAATCTATAATGAAATTAGGGTTAATTGAGACCCAATTCAAACCATATATCCTCAATTAGGTTCATAGGGATTAAATTTTCCAAATTACATTCATTATTAAAATAATCAAGTAATTGGGTCAATCATCAACTCAATTATGATGAAGTTATACCCAAATTATATCATATAGTCACAAGCAGGTTCATGGGGAAATTTGATAGTTAATATCCTCCAACAACTCCCATTATTTATAGGAGATGAAAGGTTTATAAAATTTAATTTTGACATACCTAGAACTCCTACAAATATTAAAAGTAAATTTAGAAGGCTCAAAACCCTATAAATGAATATGTGTTTTTCCAAAATAGACACTAGTTTTAAAATTTACAACCTAAAATACTTAAGTTTAATACTAAAATCTTGAAAATAACTAAGTACTCACCAAATTATATTTACAAAAATTACCTTCTAAATGGTAAATTTAGAGTTGTGAGACCAAGTCTAGAAGATGTAGAGAGGCCCTAATTTCTTATATTTACTAAAATATATTTAAAGTATAAGAGTAGTTATAGTTAACTTTTATTTTATTAAATACACAAAACATTCACTTTTTCATCTTGTACTTCTTTCAAACCTTTACATTTCTATAATAATGATAATGTGAACACATTATTTCACATACACATTTTGGTGCATATATGCTTTAGGTTTATAAAATATAAACCTAAGGCTTGGACTTGCACACACAACTAAATCCATGGTTTAGGCTAAAAATGACAAAATACAACTTTAAACCTGATAAACTCTATGAATTTCATCAAGAAATTTCATGAACATATATCTACAACATTGAACACATTCTACTCTTTATAAATATATGATTTTCTAATATTTTGGTTACTTTAAAGTTTTTATCTTTATTGATTTTTAAGTAGGTCTTTAAATGCCACCTTACATTGTAACTATACATGTCTATCATTTTTTTTATCTTTTGTTTCATTCATCCAAATTGGAAACCTATCATAGGGTCACAAACTAAGCCTAATTCTATATACATTTAAACAAAATGATTTTTTCTAGGTAGTTGGGGGAATACATGACAAACTATCCATTATTTATCATTTTCAAGGTCCATTTAATTATAATATTACTAATATATATGTATATATTCATTAATGTTTTTTAAAAAAGGTCACAAAATAGGCCTAATTCTATATACATTTTTTTAAAATCCAAATTTTTAAAATATTTAGGGAGTGCACCACATACTATCTACTATATTTTTTTTTTAAAAGTACCTCTTTAAAATTTATCTATTTAACATACTTAACCATTTGAAAAAATATTAGTTTATAAAATACACTCAAAATTTTACAATTTTTGTTCTTATAGTGTCTTCAAATTTTGAGTGTAAGCATCTCTAATAATCCATTCAAGTTCAAGTTTCTCATTTTGTAGGAAAAATGTGTCCACTTAAGATCCCCTTTATCTCCCCCTTTCCATATACTTGGCCATATATTAACCCACTATCTCAACAGCATACATGGGGGAAGTCCACCAAGAGGAGACAAAGGAGAAGTTTTCATGTAGTTGCGAACTCCATCCCCCCTCATTGAGGAGGAGTGGAGGAGAATTAGTTGTGAGAATGGATCTATAGATGTCTAAGTGTCAGTGGAGGAGTGTCATGAAGGGTTGGTCATGAGGAACACAACTCATTGTTTAGGAAACATTCTCCTAGTGGTTGAGGAGTTTCTTCAAATGCTAAAATTATAGACCTATATTCTCTACCTGTGTTTGGATTTGTAAAAAAATTGAATAAATAACAATAAATTTATCATTAATAGATAATTACATAGAAATATCTTCATTGTTTAAAATAGTTCAATTTTTAGAATTACATAGTTTAAATGGAATGATAGCTCTGAAAAAATCCATGTAAAGCCAATATATGGATCCCATTGAGCTTTGCCCCAAAAAAGCCCATTAATAAATTGAGTGGATCTAGGTAATAAGGTTAAAATAGGATATGAATTCACTACCAATAAATGTGTGCTCTCTTACATTCCAAAAAAGGTTCCTAATGGTTTCAAGATGAGATCAAGCTAGCCACTTGGGATTTGGAATCCCAATGTGCTTGGGACACTCCCCAAGAGGAAGCCCGTGATAAACTAGACACCATGGAAATTAATCTAAATTGGGCTTGACATTGTTATTATAAATCATGTTGAGTCTATAAAATTGAAATTATGGGTGAGGAATTTAGATTTCATTGCTTTTAGTTCACCCAAAGCTAAAGAAAACATACTTGTGATCTGATAGAGCAACCCTATAGAGTAATTTCAAAAGGTAGTATTGTAATTCCACTTCCAATCCTTCCACTAGGAAAGTTGGGGTTACAAACCCATCTTATTATTGCATCAATCCATAAATATTCAAAATATAAGTATGTATTTAAAAATTTATATTTGGTTTTCAAAGAATTCCACATGATCCAATCACAAGAGGAAACCAATTCTTGAATAGTACAAATTCCTTTTTATAAGATCAAAAGAGCTTTTATACTTGGGGGTAAAAAAATATTAAGGTCACTAAAAGAGAGACAATTTATAAATCCATCACTAACCCACTTTATAAAAGGTTTTAGTCTTTCAAAATATTTCTAGATGCTCTTAGCCACAAAGGACCCTTCTATCTTGATAAGGATATAAGTAATCAAGTGAGTGAAATCCAATGTTTTTCCATAAATTATTTCCATAAGGAGAACCTATAGAATCTAGTGTCTTAGAATAATTTTTTAGGTCTCATTCCATTTTATTTCCCTTACAATCCACTTAGCATAAAGAGCATTATTTTGTCTATAAATATCAATAATTCATAATCCTTCTTTTTCATGAAGAAGGCGACAAATGTCTCAATCTACTCTATGTAAACTTTGAGTTTTATTAACATTATCCTAGATAAAAAAAGTAAGTTCCTTTTCTAATATTTCATACAAGTCATTTTAAGGATTCCAATAAGAATAATAATAGACATGAGTGGCTATAATAGTTCTAGTGTAGATCTAAACCTTTATTGTAAGAGAAAGAAGCTTTGTAATCCAATAAGTGATTTTTTCCACTCTTTAAATTACATACCACTAGATCACATAGGGGTAGATATCTAAAGAAAAGAGAATACCAATAAATTTGAATGTCTCCCCTTTCTAGATTCACTTCCGTTATTAATTTTGGAGACACTCAAGCAAGGGCATTATGCTATCTATAACATGGGGTTTTAACCATTATAGGCTTGACCTAAAGGCTTTTCAAAAAAACAACGCAATGAAGTGCCTCTTTTAAGGAGGCTTATTATTTTTAAAGTGCGAGGAAAGATTCATCTAAAAAATCATGAAGAGTAATTCCTCTCATAATCCCACTCTCTGCTCGATAAGTAAGCAACTAATAACCAAACGCTTCAGTTGCCAAGACATAAAAATATGGGGAAAGAGGAAACCATTTTTGATGGAGAAAAAAACCCCAAATCTATTGGACTTATGACCATTGATGATGAGACAAGTCTAATATTTATAAAATAGAGTTTTAATTGGTGAAATAAAGAAGTTACCAAATCCTAAAGCTTTCCGAATGGCAAGAACAAAGAGACACTTGATCTGATCATAATATTTTTTGAAATCAATCTTGAGAAAGGCATTCCCTTGTCAAGAGACATGAGCCCACTTCATTCCTTCCCAAACTAAAATAACATTGTCCAGGATGTACCTAATTTTAACAAACCTTGATTGATTTAGCCTAATGATTATAAGGAGAATGCAGCAAAGTCAAAGCGTTAATACTTTAGCAATGATTTTTTATGAAACATTCATTAAGGGTGATCAACCTCCAATTGATAATGAACTCAAGATCACCAAACTTAGGAATAAACTTAATATTTCCTTTATTGATGATGGCCCCTAAAGATATATTATGTAATGCTTCTCTATAAACATAAAACAAATCAAGACTACCAAGTAGCTTTCTAAATTTCAAATAGAAATCCATCTACCTCTAATGATTTATCATTAACCATCCATTGCATAGTAACAAAGAGTTAATCAAGAGAAAAAGGGGTATTACATAGTTGTTTATCTGAATGGATTAACTTACGAGGTACCAAATCTAAACACTTATAATGTATGTGCTCTCTCTGCCCTATTCATGTGGGCTTGGAACACAAGTTTATAATGGTCTTGGAAGATTGAGGAGATATTTAAAATGTTGTTGAGATGATAATGCACTATTTTTATGATTTTATTTTGATCCTTGGCTTATTTGACCTTAAGATATTTGAAATAAAACCTTAGAGGTGTGGTCACCAATATTAAGCTAGTGCAATCAAGTCCTAATTTGAGCACCTCTTATAACATGAATTTTAACAACTTTAATTATGTGCTTGAGTGTGGCAATGATGGAATGTACTGATTATAAAACGGTATTTTCTCAAGAAAATAATAAACTCTTTGATATTCTTTAGTGATTGAACCATTGCCATACTTTTTAATTTTCATAATTTGCTAGCCATAGTGGTGGAGGAAGGAGGCAGTGTAGTTTATCATGGCATTCCACCACATGATCCAAATTGTAACATATGACATACATGAAGCCAAGTTCCATACTTTGGTGATGATTCAGAAAGTCTCCTCATGACTGATAATTTATATCTAAAAATAAGATCTTTTTTAGATGTTCTTAGCCACAAAAGACCCTTCTATCTTGAAAATGATATAAGTAATCAAGTGAGTTAAATCCAATGTTTTTTCATAAATTATTTGCATAAGGATCACCTATATAAATCTAGTGTCTTAGAATAATTTTCTAGTCCTCATTCCCTTTGATTTCACTTACAATCCACTTAGCACAAAGAGCAGTGTTTTATCTATAAATATCAATAATTCATGTTCCTCCTTTGTCATGAGGAAGGCAACAAATGTCTCAATGTAATTTATGTAAACCTTGAGTTTTATTACCATTATCCTAGAGAAAATATCTAAGTTCCTTTTCTAATATTTCATACAAGGAATTTGAAGTATCCTAACAAGAAGAATAATAGATATGAGTGGATGCAATAATTCTAGTGTAGACCTAGACATTTTTGTAAAAGAAAGAGTCTTTGTAATCCAATAAGTGCTTTTTCCACTCTTTCAATTACATACCACTAGAGAACATAAGAGGAGATATCTAAGTAAAAGAGAATAATAATAAATTTGAATGTCTCCCCTTTCTAGATCCACTTCCATTATTAATTTTTTGAGACACTCAAGCAAGGGCATTATGTTATTTATAACACAGGGTTTTAGCCATTGTAGGCTTGACTTAAAGGATTTTAAAAAAAACTCAAGGAAATGAAGTGCCTATTATAAGGAGGCTTCTTATTTTTAAATTGCAAGGAAATATTCATCTATAAAATTGCCATTGATGAGCTTAGTGGAGCGATCATGAAGAGTAATTCCTCTCATAATCCCACTCTCTACTCTATGAGTAAGCAACTGATAACCAAACACTTCAATTGCTAAGACATAAAATGCTAGGGAAAGAGGGAAACCGTCTTTAATGGATAAAAAAATTCAAAGCTATCAAAATTGTGACCATTGATGATGAGACAATTCTAATATTTATAAAATAGAGTTTGAGTCAGTGAAATAAAGAAGTTACCAAATCCCAAAGATTTAAGAATGGCAAGAATAAAGAGCCACTTGATTTGATCATAATATTTTTTGAAATCAATCTTGAGAAATGAATTCCCTTGTCAAGAGACATGAGCACACTCCATTCCTTCCCAAACTAAAATTATATTATCCAGGATGTACCTAATGTTAACAAACCTTGATTGATTTGGCCTAATGATTGTAAGGAGAATGTAGCAAAGGCAAAGCATTAATACTTAAGCAATGATTTTTTTAAAAACGTTCATTAGGGGTGATCAACCTCCAACCTATAATGAGCTCAAGATCACCAAACTTAGGAGTAAGCTTAATATTTCCTTTATTGATGATGGTTTGTAAACATAAAGCAAATCAAGACTACCAAGTAGCTTTGTAAATTTTAAATAGAAATCCATCTACCCCTAATGCTTTATCATTAGCCATCCATTGAAAAATAATAAAGATTTCATCAAGAGAAAGAGGGGTACCACATAGTTTTTTATCTGAATGGATTAACTTGTGAGGTACTAAATCTAAACACTTGTAATGCATGCACTCTCTTTGCCCTATTCATGCGGGCTTGGAATACAAGTTTATAATGGTCTAGGAAGATTGAGTAGATATTTAAAATGTTATTGATATGACAATGCACATTTTTTATGACTTTATATATATCCTTGGCTTATTTGGCCTTAATATGTTTGAAAGAAAAACCTTAGAGGTGTGGTCACCAATATTAAGCTAGTGTAATCGAGTCCTAATTTGAGCGCCTCTTATAATGTGAATTTTAACAAAATTAATTGTGTACTTGAGTGTGGAAGTCATGGCATGTAATTGAGTATCAAATGGTATTTTCTCAAGCAAAGAAGAAACTCTTTGATATTTATTAGTGATTGAACCATTTGCATACTTTTAAATTTGCACAATTTGTTTGCCATAGTGGTGGAGAAAGGAGGAGGTGTAGTTAATCATTTCATTCCACCACATGATCTAAATTGTAACATATGATAGACGTGAATCCAAATTACACACCTTGGTGAAGAGTCATAAAATCTCCCCGTGACTTATAATTTATATCTAAAAATAGAATTTTTTTTATAAATATTTTAGTTTGAATACCTTGTATCTAAAAATGGATAGAATATATATATATATATATATATATATATATATATATATATATATATATATATATATATAATAATTATAGTTATGTAATATATGTCAATTCAATCTACACTTTCAATCAAACAATTTTGGTTGCACTACGTTTTGATTGCAATGCATCATAAATATGACCAATTGAATGAGTATGAATAATTTAGACTCATATTGATTCATATTTGAATATTTTTTAAATCCTCCACTTCTATTTTCACCTCGTATTTTTATCAATCCTACAAAATCAAGCATATTCCCTTACAATAGGATTCTCCAAGATAAAATAGAAAAATAAAAGAGGAGATGAGAGAATCATTGGTAAAATTAAAGAGGTGTTGAAAATATAAGCTTCAGGGTTTTTTCCTACTCAATATGAGTGTTGGCTTGGATACAACCTCTACATCCCTCGCTAAATCTAAGGAGCCTAACAAATTAAAGAAATTAAATGCTTGAAAATGATCCTTCAAAATCCAATAACAATGGATCGAACACATTGGAAAATGATCTTTTAAGTTTGGAATGATAAACATTTTGCAACAACTTTAAACTAATGCAATGTTTAAAAATGCATGAAATACTTGATAATCATCTATAAAATGGATCTTGATGGGAAACAAACAATGAATAAATGAAATAAAATAAGTTTTTATGGGTAAACTAACTATAAAAAAATAAAGGATTATTTATATCGTCTTTGATGTTTCAATTTTCATATTTGTGATGAGTACTATATAAAATTTTTTATATATTAAATAAATAAACACCAGTAAAATTTCCAAAGAATTTGCTTCAGTTGTTCCCCAAAAAAACTATATAAATAAGATAAATATTGACCAATTCTAATCAAATATCATATCAATTTAAAAAAAAGAAAAATCTATACACAATTTGACAACACTAACATAATCATTCTTAATTGGATACTTAATAAACTCAAAAGTAGAGATAACATGAATTATTTCTGCACTGCATAAACATTTCCAAATATAAAAATTGTAAATAAATATTTGGAAAAAATATTAAAATTTCTTGGTGTTACAGTTAAATCTAGAGAAAGTTCTTTGTGCATCTGAGGTGAAATGGGTGTCGGAGCAACACCCACCTCTTGGACTAATAACACTTGTTTCTAAAGGATATGTTTTCAAGTTTCTAAAGACTTTGTTTCAATTTCAATATGAAGGGGTAATGATTCTATCAATAATATTCTTATGATGATGCATCTTTAAATGTGGATGTTGTTAAACCAATTTTTAGATTGTATGAAAGTAATTGTCTTATTAGGATTCACAATCTCACTAAGGTTTTTTTTTCATTCTTATTTAAGGAACCATTGCATGTGTAAGCTTTGTTTATCAAATTTCATTGTAGGTTCATGTAAAATACTTTGATTATTTTTTCATGCTAGACTTAGGATTTAAAATTCTATAAGAGGTCTCCTCGAAGTCTATGTTTGGGTTGAATTACGTATCCTCTCAATCCCATTGTGGGTTGTCACAAATCAATTGTCCAACCCATTAATGAGCATTTGATTTGTAATGAGATACATTGTTTTTACTTAAATTTATTTAACAAGTGTGTCTATGTCAAGTTTGACCTAACGAAAGAATTGAAAGAGTATATCAATATTCAAATAGGGACCAAACTCCTTATGCCAAAGCTCGTTGTATATGAGGAAAGTGACATGTTAACCTTCATACACTTGAATTATCAAGATCTAGCCAAGATAGATGATGAAAATATATCAAGAGGGTTGGTCTAGTGATCAATTTGATTGCGATCGTACAATGTCATGAGCGAGGTGAATGAAAATAGGATGAGGCTAGTCTCGAGCACATTGGAAAAATCATATAGGTAAACTCAGACTTGGAAATTGTTAATTTGATGACCCATAATGTGAATGGATATTATTATAATTGAGGGGGGTCTATTTATGGGACTTACTTATCAAGGGCCTCAAGCTAGTTAATGATAAGGTCTAGTAGTGTAGTTGAATGATAGACTTGGAGTCTTAGCTCGATATCAATGTCACCTTGGAGAGCACCTTCTAAAATAGGATCTACCATTATAGGAAATAAATTAGGCCTATGGAGATATTTAAGCTCAAGGAGTGTCATCCAATGATAGGGAAAGGTTTTTTGAAAGTAGATAAGTGTATAGCTCATTTAGGAATATGTTGTAAGGATGGTACTTGTTTTTTGGAAAGATGTAAGGTTTTAGTTTGTACTCATGTTGTCAGGGTTTATTTTGATTTTTTTTGTACTCATTTTAATTTTGATGATTTTTTTCCAAATAAATGAAATTAAATTTATTCGTGAAACTTAAATGTTTATAATAGACAAATGAAAAGCTTAAAGTGAAAGAAAGAAGCTAGATATAACATGTAAGTTTTAGTTTGTCTATATTCTCTAGGTTTTGGTTTGTGTGTGAGTACTCATTTGTGAATATGAGCTTGTTTTAAAACTAAAACTAAATTATTTTGATTGGTTATACCTATTATTTTATTAATTTAATCTACCATTGGTTCGATGCAAGACTATTATTCTTTGAAAGCTCTTACATGCAAGTAGAATTAAAAGATCTAAACTACTTTTTTTATGCAAAAGAAAGAAAGGAGAAAATTTGATTCTCATTTTCCTTTGGAATTTATAAATATTTTAAAAAATAAATATTATTTAGTAAACAAAATAAACTAATCCAATCTAATCTAATAAATAAAACAAATTGAAAGCAAAATCTATAACTGATGAATGGTGAGACCAAATAAAAGTAAAGATATTATTGTTGTGAGTTTACTACCCTCATGTAAATAGCTCATTTTATTAATAATTATCTTAGGAAATCTTTGACAAAAGGATGAGAAAAGAATATAAACATGAAAAACACAATTTTATTTATTTATTTATTTATATATATATATATATATATATATATATATATATATATATATATAATGGTTAGATTAATTCATGAATGATAAAAAGTCGGTTGACCAAGTTTGGTGAATGCCTCTCTTCAAAGTTATGTATAATGACACAAATATGAACACAAATTGAATCAAAGATTTTCCAAAATTTGACTTAAGCATGCTAGGAATCTATAAAAAATTGAAAGATTCAATTTCTAATGCAATATTCAGATTCTAAAACCTAAGGAAAGTGAGATACTTGTAGAGGAAGAAATGAGGTTGTATGCGGTATTTAATTGATCTTGACTAAAATCTAATATTTTTATAGATAAATATTCATAAAAATTGGAATATAAGTGAGTTATAATAATTAGACAGTGAAAAAAGATTAAAAAAAATGAAAAAATACAATTGTAATCATGCAAAATGTGTGAAAATTGAAGTCTCATATGCTAATTTTAAAAATGGATAAATGGTGATGAAACTGCCACCTTATGCAAGTGGTAAAGAGGAAATTATTGTAGATTATGATTAAATTTCCACCCATGATAATGAAACCAATGAGAATGATAACAACCATCTTATTGAATACTTTTTCATTGTGGTAATTTACGAAACCATCACATCAAGAATGCTATGAAATCAATAGTTCTCTCACAAAGAGGAGTGGTCTTTTTATGAAAGAAATAACTTTAAAAATTAAGGTAAAAGACTCTAAAAATTAGAATTTTTAAGGTTTATAAATGGTTTAAAATGGCATAAAATACAAATTGACAGAGAGAACCAAGTCTGAGATATTTATGTGGAGATCCTTACATCATCATTAGATTTTTTTGGAAATGTTACACCATGTAATTTTTGGGTGCATACATATTAACTCCTCAAGGAAACACCTCATGATAAATTTATAAAGGTTTTTTTCTTGAGTATTGGTGTACTGAAAAGAAGAGAAGGGTTAGAAAGCTTATCTCACTAAGTTATGTGGTGCAACAAAGCTAGCTGAGACACCCCCATGACTTACAAGTAGGAAAATAGGAATCAAGGGTAATTTTATGAGAAAACATAAAACATATTAACTAATAAAATCATGGATGAGTCTAATTACCATGTATGTAGGGGTTAGGATACTACTTGAACTTTCCCATCATGGGACTGAGCTTAGGGTTCAATGGTTTAAACCTATAAAACTAAGACAAAAAATAATATATCTTGCAATAATGCTAAAAAAAATAAAATGCTAAAATTATTAGAATTTGATTCATTTTTTTTATTTAGGTATTTAATACCTATTAAAAATGAGAAAAGTAATTTTTAAAACAACAATGCTAAAAATAGAAAAGTGTTTGAAACCGAGCAGTTAATAAACTAGGCTACATATTTGAAAACTTTTCAAAAATAGAGTTCATTTATGCATTTATAATTTTTTAAATATGAGCTCTAGATTTGTTGTAATGTATTTGAGTGAGATAATTTAAATATAAAATTAGAAGGAGAGTATGGAAAATATGCCAGTGATAAGATAAGTGGGTCAGGGATATGTTAGTTTTGTTTACTTTTACATTTTTGTTTTAATTTAAATATATATTTAAAAATATATATAGATCTAGAAAATTTAAGAATATATTATATGCATGGGGTTCATGGGTTGGATAGTTATAAAAATTTCATGTGGTTAATTTTTTAGCTTTTGGGAGGGTTTTTTGAGTAGTTATGGTTGGTTAGCAAAATTGATGGTATCGTGATGAAATTATTGATCTTCTCAGACTATCAATTACATTTTTCAACATGATAGATTACATAATTTCCATTTAGAGTAAGGTGGTAGTTACATAGATGTCAACATATTTAGATAGTTATATTATCAGTTGCGGTAGTTTCATCTTCACTGCTTGCATAAGGTGGTAGTTTCATCACCATTTACATGTTTTTAAAATTAACGTCCAAGAATTCAGTTTTCACATGTTTTGCATGATTTATGTTACATTTTTTTTATTTTTTTATCTTGTTTATGTCTTCTAGATGGATCCACTCACTCATAGTCCTATTTTTATCAATCCTTATCGTTTAAAAAATTAGCTCTCAATCAAGCTCAATTAACTACCACATGTAACCTCCTTTCTTCCCCTACAAATATCTCACTTTATTTATGTTTTAAGATTTGAAAATTATATTAAAATTGGAGATTTAAAGTTTTACATATCCCTATCCTACATACTTTGAGTTTTTTAAAAACTTTACTTTAATTTGTGATCATCTTCGTATCATTCTACACAACTTTGGAGAGAGGAATTCACTGAACTTACAACTAGTTCTTTAGCGTTCATAAATTAATCCAGTCATAGTGTAGCTACTCTTTTATTCATAATGTGTTTTTCATGTTTCTCTTCTTTATTCATCATTTTTTTATAGATTTTTCAAGGTTTTAATTGAACAAAGAATGTAGCTAACTAAGGATAGTATGCTCACAACAACAATCTCTTTACCTTTACTTGGTGTGACCATTGATCAGGTTGGAGGTTTTGATTTTAAATTTATTTTATTTATTAGATTGGATTGGATGAGTTTATTTATTTATTAAATTATATTTATATTTTAAAATATTCAAAGAACCTAAAAGAAACATAAAATAAACTCTTCTCCTCTCTTTCTTTTACATTAAAAAAAGTAGTTTAAATCTTTTAATTACACTTGCATGTAAGAGCTTCCAAAGAATATTAGTCTTGTATCAAACCAAGAATATATTAATTTAATTGAACATTAAGTATAACAAACCAAAATAATTTACTTTTAATTTTAAAACAAGCTTACATTCCCAAATGAACACACACACACCAAAACCTAGAGAAAATAGACAAACCAAAAATTCCATGTTAGAACTAGATTAATTATCTCATATAGTGAATGGATGTTATAGATCAGTAAACTTATAAAAACTAGAGCTTAATAAATTTATCTCATATAGTGAGTGGATGTTATCTCATATGCGAAATATTTTTTTAATTCATAGAAAATATGATTTCTAAATTTTAGATTTAATTTTGATTTGTGTGTTTACGGCTTTAATCACATAATATATTTCATCTTATTTACATTCATAAAAGAAAAAAAGAATAATTTTTCACTTAATTTATTCATTACAAATATTTTATTTTCAGTAATTAGCATAGTTCATTCTTTTCACAATGCAATATAAAAATTATCCAAAAACACAATCAAACAAGCCTTTTTAAGATAATTACAAGCCTAAACCTTTCTCCTAGACATTCAAAACAATAATTTTAATCTTTTAAACCATAATAAATACAAGATTTACACTTCATACATTTATCACAACATCATTTTTCTCCTTGGATGACACTCCCTAAGCAGCCATTTTTATATAAAGCAAGTATATTTTATATATTTAGATCTCTTGTTCCAATAGTAACATTCAAAATTATATCAATGTTAAAATTAGAATAGAATTATATTATTCCACTTTCATTTCACATCTTATCATTGACTAATTGAACACTCTTGATGAGAAAGACCATGTAGAGGCACAACCAATAATTAGCCCATTCATAAGTGAGCTCATCATTGTAATGATATCTAAGTCTAGATATTCACTCCTCTTTTTATTCTTCCTCATTAATAGCCTCATCATATTGCATTACTTTTCATATGACATTGATCGGATATCATCAACCCAATAGATTCAACCAATTCCTTAGATTCATCCAACCCAACTACACTCAATTCTCCATTTATGGTATTAACCAATAAATCTAACTCCTTATCCTCACTCACACTAAGGGTTCTTGTGATTTTGTTTCCTCTCAATTTTATGCTCTTAACAAGCAATACAATGTGGAATAACTCTTATAATATTGTTACGAGTACCCCTTACCACCTATCATCCAAAAACCCATTATTGTGCCTCAACCAAATTAACCAAACCCTTAGACTCATCATCACATCATCTCTTCATCAGTTATCTTTACCAGACCTTGGTAATTCAAGTGTATAGAGGTTAGTGTGTTACTACCTAGAATGGGAGATCTAAATATATGAAAGATACCTGCTCTATGTAAAAATGGTTTCTCTGTGAGTGTCATCCAGAGAGAAATATGATATTCTGATGAATGTATGAAGCATAAATCTTATCTTGATTATGGTTTGAAAGAGTGTACTTGCTAATTTGAATTTGTAAAAAAAATAGGTTTGTAATCATTTTGATAATAAATTTTTATTGTGTTTTTAGGTACTTTTTTTTAGTGCTTTGCAAAGGAAGTAAACTATTATAATTGCTAAACATAAAATGTTTGTAATGAATGAAGAGATACTTCTATGTTTGTCTTTTCAAAATTTAAATAAGATAAAATATAGTATGTGATTAAAGCCTCTAAAGTACAAATGAAAATTAGATTTAAAACCTAACAAGCATAACTTTTAAGTATTCAAAAATTAATTCCCATATGCAAGCTAAAAATCTAGTTTTTAAAGCTTATAATGATTGCTTATGAAATAGAATGATCTAAAGAAAAATGGATACAAGTATAATGTTATGATTTTTCTAATTTTAGTGATCTATAATAGTTTTAATTCACTATATGAGAGAAATAATATAGTTCTAACATGCAAGTTTTGGTTTGTCTATGTTCTCTAGGTTTTGGTGTGTGTGTGTTCATTTGTGAATGTGAGTTTATTTTAAAACTAAATCAAGAATATATTGGGATAAATTTGAATGGATCACCTTAATTTTGTGAATCCATGGTTTTTCAAGGATGATATTATATTTTTTGTCTTTATCAATCATGTAAAATTCCATCAAAATGATTTTAGGGGATAAAGTCATTGGAAGAATAATGACCCCAATTGAAGTGGACTTGAGGTTATTTTAGCCTCTTAAAGTGTTATGAATGGTGGAGAAATTAATTTTACCATAACCAAGCTTTTGAATAAATTAAAATAGGACTATGTCAATATTTTCCTCATCGACTATTTCTCTCTTCATATAATTATTATAAATCAAGACTTATAATAACAAAGCTAGATCCCCCTATTATCCATATTGGCATCTAGGGAATAATCCTAAGGTAAAATAAGTATCCCAAATATATTGAGTTTTTACAAGGTGGGAACATATTCAAATCAATGTGATTTATTTGGGCCTAGGGTGGTGTGTGACACTAGCTAGGTGGCCTAATCCCAAGGCATCAAGCAATGTCAAAAAATTGGTAGGAGAGTTCTTGAGCAAGTCCATGAAATGAATATGGAAAAATATTTTTTTAAGGTTGATAACTAAGTCATAATTTCCCATAGGCTTGGGTTTGATGTCAGTCTCCAAGGAATTTGGTAATTGAGGAGTTGTAGGTTGGTATTCTCTTATGTAAGTAATGATGTTTGCATCTTTAAAAATTTATAATTATACAATTCCTATCATTTAAGTTTTCCCCTGAGGCCCTAATTAGGGTTTCCCATAAACATTGGTCATGACACAAGTAGATGGCTTGGCATCATGGGTGTGAGCTAATGAGGTTGGTTGGTTTATTACCATGTGGTTGGTTTGAACATTACATTACTAATGGTTAGGAAAAGGGTTTTGATATATGCACAAATTGAAATTTTGATATGACAACTGACCAATTGGTGGATCTTAAGGGTTTTTATTAGCATTCCTTAGAAATATGTCTAAATTTTTTTATCATTGATCCTCAAGGAGTATTTGAATGAATTTATTGGATTCTCTACATACATGAGCATTATGTCCAATGACTCTATGGAAAAGGCAATAAACATTAGGATCTTAATCCCTATGTCTTTGGTTTTGGTTTTGTTGATCAAACAGTTGTGGGTTATTACATTGATTAAAGGGTTAGTTCTGATATTATGGGTAATGGTCAACATGTTGAAATTGGTTTTAAGGTGGATCTTAAATTATGTGTTATGGGTTAGAGGGTGTTTAAAAGCAATTGCATGAACTATAGGTTGATGATTCTGGTTCCTCTTATATTATTATTATTCATTAGTTGAGGTTATTTGTTGTTCACAACATTTGACCTCTTATTTTGATTCATCACACTATCCATATTGGTGTTTCAATTTCCATTTATAACCTTAGTACCTTGACTACTGGGGTTGTTTTAGTTTATGTTTTGATAACCCCTATGATTTTGGTTTGGACTGACTAGTAACTCACTGGTTCTATAGGTTATACAACCAATATCAATGGTCATCTGGTCAATTCTCATAGCACTTTTGAGTGCTTATTCATAAGACCAATAAGGGAAATTTTGAACATCCTCCCTCATTTCCTTGTTGAGGGAATATAAAAAGATATTGCATATTTATATTTGTTCCATATATGGCATGTTGGGAGATGAGTAAAGAACTTTCCACTATCTAATGCTAAAATAGGAAGTGAATTCATTTTGTTCTTGCTTAATGTGTGAGAATTCTCATATGTCATAATTTATATAAAAAAATCATGTTGAAGGCATTGATAAACTCCACCAGGAATCAATGAATGCTTTTAGGAGGTGGTAGCACCAATTAAGGGCTATTACTTCAATAGTTTTTTGGAAGATTTTGGTGATTACCCCATCCCAAGGTAGAAGATCTCTAGCAATGGTGGCATATATATTTCTATGTGCATTGGGATATCCCTCCCCTTTAAACTTTGGATATGTTGTGGTCAAGGGGCTCCTTCAAATATTTGGCATAAGTCCCCATGACATTGAAGTCCAACAAAGGCATGGTGGGATGAGGTTTAGGATGATGGTTTGGATAAGAAGTTGATGGAAAATTATTAGGAATAAAATATGGAGGTTGA
Source organism: Torreya grandis (assembly GCA_037957365.1). Lineage (NCBI taxonomy): Eukaryota > Viridiplantae > Streptophyta > Pinopsida > Cupressales > Taxaceae > Torreya > Torreya grandis. The sequence goes on along the minus strand of JARHVA010001430.1, from coordinate 1,628,652 downwards.
TTGGTGGTATATAATAGGCTGAAAAGTAATTGTCTGGCAAAGTAAACGTGGAATACATATAGTAGTAAAGTGAAAGAGGATTAGATGTAGAAGTGGCATTTGGTGCTTGTAAAGGATTAGTGTACATGGATGATACATAACTTAATGTGATGAAGGGTGATAGGGTTTGTTTCATAATGTTATTAGGAGGAATGTAAGAGTAAACGCTTCTAATAGGAATTTGAGTTGAAGGTTGATATGGTGGAGGAATGTTATAAGCTACTGGGTTAGGGACTCCATGAGTAAGAATGTCCCTAAGATATTGGTTGGAAATGTAGTTAGGAAGAATCATATTAGATGGGTATCATCACAATTGATAAGTGATCATGGGATGGAGATGGAGGAGGAATGACCTTAGTTGGGAGGGTTAGAGGTCACCCCTTGATTTAGAAATTTTTGGCTACTCTCTAAATCCCAAATGCAACCTATCAAGGTGGAGATGAGATTTCTTAGGGAGGAAGTGGTGTTACGTCTGAGGACTTCCTTCATAGAATATTTAGAAGGGAAATATTGATAACCAAAAATGAACTTATTTGTGTTATAGGACTCAAAAAGAGATTTTGGATGTTGCTCCAATTAGTTGGAGATATTTTAATTATTATTGGATGAGTGTGAGGATGATTGTAATCTACTTAGCCCATATTCTAAATAGAAAATTATCTCAATATACTAATCAAATCTCCCTGTGTTGTATGTATCTAGTCTTTTTAGGCTAACATGTGGTCTAGTTATAATTTAGGGGTTATCCCCTCCTCCAGTGGTGAAACTAATATTTCTAGAGTTTTGGTAGTTACTAGTGGTGTCAAAAGGGTCCTACACTTATTGGATTAGATTAGTACTCTAGTACTAGTTTTTTAGTTTGGATTTGAAGATTTTTGAAATTGACTTTCCATATTTTGAGTGGCATTATTATTGTTTCAATTGAACAAAGAGGCCTCACTGAGAGTTTGGTGATTCTTTATATAGCCTTCTAGGCCTAGAGATTCCTAAAATCATGTTCAAACATATTTGGGTTGTATACAAATACCAATACAATAAATGGGAAGGGGAAGAGAAATGGTGAAGAAATGAAAAAAAATGAAAAGAGGGAAACACAAAGGGATAAGTTGATTCACATGGGGTTCACCAAATTTGTATATGAGGAAATCAACATGTTAAAATTTATACGCTCGATTTGCCAATATCTGGCCAAGATGGTTGATGAAAATCTATCAAGAGGGATGATCTAGTGATTGAGTTGACTATGATCATCCAATGTCATAAGTGAGGAGGATGAAAATAGGACAAGGCTAGTCTAGAGGATAAAGGAAAAAATATATAGATAAACTTAGACTTGGAAATTTTTAATTTAACAGACCATAATGTAAATGGGTCTTAATATATCTAGGTGGTCTATGTAGAGGACACATTTTTCAAGGGCCTTGAGTTAGCTAATGATAAGGTCTATTAGTTTAGTTGAGTGAAATACTTGGAGTATTAGCTTGGTATCAATGTCACCTTAGAGATCACCTTAAATAATATGATCTATCACTCTCATAAATAATTTTACCCTAATCAAATGGTGGGGAAAGGTTGGTTGAAAGTGGATAAGTATATATCTTGTTTAAGAATATGTTATAATGATGGTATTTGTTGTTTGGAAAGATGTATGGTTTTGGCTTGTACTCATTTTGACAAGGCTTGTTTTGAATTTTTTTATACTCGTGTTCATTTTGATGATGTATTTACAAATAAATGAAATTAAAATATTCTAAAAATAGAATTTTTTTAATAAATAAATGAACTGTTGTAAGTGAAAGAACAATTTAGATCTAACATACAAGTTTTAGTTTATCTATGTTCTCTGGGTTTTGGTGTGTGTGTGTGTTTGTTTATGCATGTGAAATTGTTTTAAATTTAAAACTATTTTTTTAATTTATTTTACCTATTGTTTGATTCAATTAGCCTACCCTTGGTTTGATGAAATCCTATTATTATTTGAAATCTCTTACATGCAAATAAAATTAAAAAATCTAAACTATTTTTTTATGTAAAAGAAAGAGATAAGAAGAGTTTATTTTATTTTTCTTTTAGAATTTTTGATATTTTGAAATATAAATATAATTTAATAAACAAATAAATTAATCCAATCTAATCTAATAAATAAAATAGAAATGAAAGTAAAACCTCTAACTTATTCAGTGGTGAGACCAAGCAAAGGTAAATAGATTGTTGTTGTGAGTATATTAACCTCAGGTAGTTAGCTAATTTTATCAATAATGACCTTGGTAACTCTTTTAAAAATGATTAAAAAAGAAGAGAAACATTAAACACATAATTATGAATAAAATAATAGTTGTATTGTGGCTATATTAATTCATGGATGGTAAACAACTGGTTGAGAGCTTGGTGAATTCCTATCTCCAAAGTTGTATATAATGACATGAATATGATCACAAATTAAAGCAAAGTTTTTCCAAAATTTGAAGTAGGCAGACTATGCTCTATAAAACTTGAAATCTCTGATTTTTTATGCAAATTTTGGATCTTAAAAATATAAGGAAAATGAGATACTTGTAGAGGAAGAAAAGAGGTTACATGTGATAATTAACTAAACTTGCTTGAGGGATAATTTTAGAAGAGACAAGGATTTATTAAAATAGAAATATGAGTGAGATGGGTCATATAGAAGGTAAAAAAAATATAAAATATTGAAAAAATCTAACTAGAATCATGTAAAACACATGAAAATTAAAGTCTCGGATGTTAATTTTAAAAATAGAAAAATAGTGGCAAAACCATTACCTTATTCAAGTGATGAAGATGAAACTACCACATATTATAACTATACTACCACCCATGGTAATGAAACAACTACCTATTATAACACAATTGTCACATTGAAGATGTAAATTGTCACAATCAGAACTCTATAAAAGTGGCAGTTCCATTACAAAGAGCGATGATTCTTTAATGGAGAGTGGTGGTTTTGTCATGAAGGCAAGAACTTTGAAAATTATGGCAAAAGCCTAAAAAAAATGAAAATTTTAAGGTTTATAAAGGGATATAATAGGCATAAAATACAAAATGATAGAGAACCAAGTTTGAGCTTGTTTATGTGGAGATCCTTGCATCATCATTGGATTTTTTTTCAAAAATGTTGCACTATGTAAGTTTTAGGTGCATACAGTCACCTATATCAACATTTTGAACACTTTTTTTTGTTTCCAAGCCCCCAACCATAGGACTTATGATTTACCCCTTATGACCTACCTAGGCTCAAAGTGGTCTACTAAAATTTATCTAGTTGAAAATTAATCTAAAGTATAAAATAATGATAATTGGATAATTGCTGCTAATAAAAATAATAATTGTAGGGAATAACAACCCTAATACAGCTAAAAAACTCTCTAAAAATAAACCTCGCAGAGTGAAAAAATTATTTATAATGTTCTCCCTCCAAACCCTATCCCTATAGTCCAAGCTTTCTTGATTATCCATCTAAACCAAGTTTTCAAGATAATTCTATGAAAATAGTTTTTTCAAGTTTTGGGAACTCAAAAAATGTTTCTCCTTCTAGGAGCTTACATAGTCTACCTCACTATGGTGGTGATTAACCATGAGGAGAGAATGGGGATAATTTTTGATCCATTTTATTGAACACTTAGCTTTATGCCTCATTGTGGTGGTGATTAGCCATGAGGAGAGAATGGAGCTAAGTTTTTCTCCATTTCATTGGACACTTAGCTTTTACAAAACTAACAACCTATCTTAATCAACAAATTTGAAACTCTAGTATTCAAGGAAGGGTTTGAAGGTGGTCAGAGATAACTTGACATGGAGGACTCTTCCTCATGAATATTATATCATGGAATATTCAAGGTCTCAAAAAATCTTAAGATCCACTTGTGAGCATCTTAGTGCTTTAGATTTTGTGTTTTTAGGAGGTTAAAGTTTCAAGGTTTCTTCTATAGACTTCTATGAAATGTATTTGGTCAAATGCAATGAAATACTCTACCTCATAAAGGATGATTGTGGAAGCACCCATTTTTTTATTTTGATTAAATTTAGTCATTTAGATGTTAAATTAGGTAATATGTGTCACCCTTGGCATTGATGGTCATTATTCAAGTCTCATAATTGTCTATGCACCTAATGATGGTCTAAAAATAACATCATTATGACAATGGTTAGCCAATATTTTTTGGTTTTCCAACTATCTTATTTGTAGTAAATTTAATATGGTTGAGTCCTTCAAGGATACAGATCTCATCGATGCATTGGTTTGGGTGATCATGAAATTTGATTTTTCTTTAAAAATCCTTAGTGGTTATCAAACTCTCTAATGCAGGAACATCCTAGGAAAATTAGCAATCCTACATCACCCAAGTTTTAAAGTGAAAAGGGAAGTGAATACATACAAAAAAAATAAATGAAAATTTGAGCACCATAGATGATATTACATAATGAAACAACAATTCACAAAGTCACTCAGGAGGTGTGTGCAGATGATGTAAATAAAAATACAAGTCAATGCAGAGATTCTAAATAACTTAGCACAATGAGTAGCACGTAGGAAGGGATCACCTACATCTTGGAGTGTAGAAGTGAAGCACAGAACCTTTAACATAAAACCTGGGGAAGTTGGATCAAGTGGGATAACTATCCATGTGGACCTATATTAAGCCATTTTAATTATATCACATTAGTTGCATGATTGATATGACTGCATAAAAAACAAAGCTAAAAAAAGATAACCCATGCTAATTTTATCTAGAAGTTCTTAGAACCACAAGGCTCGAGATTCATAAAAGGAAAGGTTATACCTAGGGTAGGTTGATCAATTAGTGTCAAGCCTACGAATTATAGTTGTCAATACCTTGGCCAACATGATAGCATCCATGGTTATAAAATTGGAGTCAGGCCAACCCTATAAGTTGATAGTTGTGGATGGTTGTTTTTGTTTAGGGTTATTGTTAAAATTTAATGTTGTTGGTGGTGGTGAGGTTGTAGTAAAGTCTATAGGAGAGAAGGTCCAAATGGAGATCTAAAACTCTATCAAAATGTAGAGTAAAGAGTGAGGGAGAGAGAGTTGAGGGTTCTTAGAAGGCCTATAGCCTTTGTGTGAGATGGATATGTGAGAGTCCATGAGGAAAGGGATTTGAGGAGATACAAATACCTTGTATTTATATCATGATAATGGAAAACAATTTAGGTAATCCATTGTGTGACTCTAATGGTTTTATGGTGAGGCATCCCTTCATCAGGAACCCTCATCATGACATATGTTAGCTAGTATCATAACAAGGTCATGAATCTTAATAATATGCAAGGGGAGAGGAACCTAAAAGTAGAGAATGTGGAACGAGTAAGGTTGGTAGACCACTTAATGTGAGGCAAACAACAAAGACATCTAACAAAACATTGACCATGAGGTAGCTATCAGAGGAGGAGAATGTTGAGAGAGATACTTGTAGATTTACAAATAGGAAGAAACCAATGGGTAGAGTGTTATGGAAAGAATACTATCAGGATGCTAATGTGAGGTAGCTAGTGGAGTGTTGTGTTGAAGACTGATAGACATCGAATGTGAGGCTCTTAGTAGAGGAGGTTAGTAGACTTCCAACCATGAGGAAACTAATGGAGAGTGTTGAATGATGAGGACTCAAAAACCATTGAATGCAAGGAATTTATAACAGATCATATGAGTGATAATAACACTTGTCAAGGACTACCTATGTAAGATTATAATAGATATTTGTGATAGTAACTCAAGATTCCAAGAGCACCTACGTAGGATTGTGATAGAGAGTGAAGTAGTAGGTGGTATGAAATATTAGGTGAAGATAAAAATGTAGATAAGATAAAATCTATACGGGCATGAAAATATAATAACTCTAACTGATTATTGACTAAGAGGTAGTTGAGTTCAAGAAAAGTGAGGCATCGATAAAATCACCAATCACAGGTAGTCTAGTGCAAGAGAGAAGCATGGGTAGAATCATCGATAAGAAGAAATTGAGTAGTGAAAGATATTTTAGGGTTGACAAATCATCTACTATGAGGTAATCAGAGATAGGAGCATCTTTCAATCAGAGTATTGGGTATACAGTGCTAAGAGAGTTCTCCATTAAGAAAGGATTGATAGAGAAGGAAGAGCACAAGGAACAACGTGGTGAGAAGTTAGGATGAGATGTGGCCAAAAGTCATGGGTCTTAGAGGAGAAGATGAAGGAGATGGCCTTCATGATACAAACATTGTAGAGATAGACAACATAAAGAGGATGAAGATATGATAGAATGAGATATTCCATAGAATATTAGGGGGAGACCTACAATAGATAACCCTTAAGGCATTGAAGGCACATGGGAGATCGTTCAGGAGCTACTACATGAATATTTCCTGGTGAAAAAGACCCAAAGTGAGTGATGAAGTGGTTCATGGATGTCAAGTTTAATTTCACTCTAAATAATGTAGGGATTACCAAGAAATGAATAATGTGCAAAGAACATTATGTGGTGACACAAAAAGGGGATGGAGAGACTTAGAGGAGAAGAGGAGATGGAAAATCAAGGAAATGGTATGGAGATGGAAACATGTGGGTTCCACACTATTATACCAAGTAGTGTAATCATAGAGCCATCTCAAATGGAAGGGAAGTCTTGAGAGAAACCACACCTAGGAAGAGGTAGAAGAACCCTCAAAAGAGGAAGGAGGGACAGGGTTGGGAAGTGGACCAAATATTATGGGTTGACATTGAATAAAATCACAAGGAGAGTTACATAAGGAGGCTGTACAAGTATGGGATGAGAAGGAGACCCAATTTTTGTAGAGCTCGACGAGTGAAGGCAAAGTGTATATCATTCCACCAAGCTAGAAGTAACATGAAATAATGTGCTAAATATATCAAAGCAACTTACACAAGAGATAGGGATAATGAGGACTTAGGAGTAAAATATCATAAGTGTTCTTGTGCATGATGTTGAGGATAAGTTATGGAGAGTGAAACTAGGAGCTAGTGTGAAATGTATAACCATAGGAAGAGGAGTTGGATTCGGTGAGCGGTAGAAAAAATGTACCCTTTGATAAGTACATAGGTTAATGGATGAGCCTATAGTTGAACCTAAGTTGTACCAAAGACAACTGAGTAGTGCACAAAGATGCAAGGTACTAAAGGATAAGGCTGTAAAGATGCATGGTAAATGAAGGTGAAAATCTATTTGCACAAGAATAGGGAGGATATGCTAGAGGAGTTTTCTAATATCAAGTTAGATTTGAAGTGGAGATAATAATTTATAGCATATGAAAGATGAGGAAAGGTTATTGTTAATGAAGGGAAAGAATTGGAGCAATCCAAGATTTGATGATAAGAGATCGATGAAATTGGACAAGTGTTGAAGTGTGTGGAATGAAGGGAACAATAAAGAGAATAGATAACATGGGAACCAATGGGTCCCATGAAGACTTAATGGCATCAAATAGGAGATCAAATGAGAGACTAACAGGTCATGAACCAAAGTCCCTAGGAAGATAAAGTCAAAGTTAAGCCACACAAGCATGTTTACTTACCGAAAGGGACTGATAGAGATGCACTTAATGTGAGAGAAGTGCATGACAAAGGAAATAGCCAAAAGTGTTATAGGAAGAGATAAATTGTGTTGTGGACAACTAAGGTTGGAAAAGCGTTGAATGTGACGCAACTAGTAGGAATGCAAGTCTAAGGATGAGCCAAAGGAGGAAATTAGAGTTACTTGGTTTGCAATTAGAGGCTATAAGAGCATTGAACTTGAGGTAGCTAGAAAGAGGCACAAATTTATAGAATGTGCCAAGAAGGGTATATCATGGATAAGAATAATTGTGTGGGAATAAAATGAAGGATATAAGAGTTTCGAACATGAGGCAATTGGCAAAGATCCCCAGAACTAAATAAGTAAAGGAATGCATGAATGAAAGAGAGAGTTGGAACAAGTACCAACTAAAAATGAAAGTGTTGTGTGAGAGCATTATGTGAGTAACAACAAAGGAGCAGAAGGAAAATGCCTATGAGGAGTCATAAAGGTGAAGAATACATGAATAAATAAGCATGATGATATGATAGTGTGAGGCATAGTTTAAAGCCTTAGGATAAGGTGAAGAGAGGGTATCATCCTTCAGCTGAGCTTGAGATGGGAAGAATGAAATGAAGGAACCATGCCAAGAATCAAAATATTGTAAATAAAAGGATAAAGAAATAATATTCAGCATTGAAGAAGACCAACTTGATTCTACAAAGGTAATATCTTCATTGAAGAGAGGAGATGTGCGAGAGAAGGAAGCAACACACAAGAAAAATTGGTCCTCATAAGAGAGGATAAAAGAAGAATACAATGAAGAAAGGAAGCTGGTAATTCTAGTTTCCCATGGATAAAAGATTGTTGCATCAAGGAAATAATGAGAGAGAAATTAGTTGAAGTCTACTTGTAACAGTGCACAAAGGACAAAGGGTGAGAATAAGATATGACATTTACACTAGAGGCAAAGGGTGGAAACACATTTTAAGGAGCACGAAAAGTAGGAATCATTTACACAAGTGTTAGGGAAGGAAGAGGAGTTATCATATATTTAATAATGAGGTATAATCTTCATTACTCATGATGTTAGGAAGTCACTAGAGGAAGGAAGAACATTGTATCACAATCAGTCTATAGCTAACGAGGAGAGCACAATTATGTTTGTGCATGGAATTAAGGGACTGTTGAAGGTAGGAAGGGATAAATATCACCCTGAAGTTAATAAGAGGTGACTGATGGGGATGCCATTATAAGTGTGGAGTAGAGTGTATGACAACAGAAGGAATAGAAGGAAGGAAGACAACGGGAATACCACATACACATGCCCCACAAAATGAATGAAGAGGAATGAAGATCAAATATCCCTACTTATCATGAAGGAGAAGAGGAGGAAAGTGTGCATGGGGAAAGGATGGACAAAATTGCATAATAAGGGTCTTGAAAAAAGCCCTTGGTAAGGTGGACATAAATAGGTGAGCTTAGACCCACATGAGTGAGGAGGAGAAAAGAGGGCAAGATAAGTGTGCAGGATAATTTTGTGTGGCATGCACATGAAAAGAAGTGTTGAAAACACTTGGTAGAGGTAGACAAACAAAGTGGGTGAAATACCAAAAGAAAGAGAAAAAGATAAAAAAGGAGAAAAGTGAAGAGAAGGAAGAAGAAGAGGGAGAAAATGAGGATGATTTCATGATTCAAGGAGAATTTGGAAGAGAAAAGTGTTGAGCAAGCCTACTTAGGCAAAGTAATTGGTGGAAGAGAACACCGTGGTCAAGGCAACAAACTATAAGGGTGGTTCAACCACTCAAACCCTTACATGTAAGTAGTAGTTTACATTTCAGTTTTCTTAGGAATTCTGATGTAGGAGCATCCCAGAATAATCAAAAATCCTGTATCGCCCAAGTTTTGAATCATGAAAGGAAGTAGAAATAAATAAAAATTCAAGCATCATAAAATAGAGCATAGAATGACATTCATAATATCACACATATCACTAGGATGCACACATTAATGACATAAAAAATAAGACAAAATAGTGTAGAGGTTATAAGGAACTAGGCACAACAGGCAGTGTGTGGGAAGGAAGCACCTATAGCCTAGAGTGAAGAAACGAGGCACAAAACCTTCAACATAGAACCAAAGGAAGTTGAATCAAGCATGAAAACCAATGACATGGACCTACACTTAACCATTTAAATTAGATCAAACTAGTTGTGTGATTGACATGATTGCACAAAGAATAACGCTGGGAAAATCTAACCCATGCCGATTTGATATGGTAGTTATTAAAACCGCAAGGCCCAAGGTCCTATACCTAAGGTAGGTTGACCAATTGGTGTTAAGCCTATGAAGTATAATTATCAATACCTTAGCCAACATGGTAATAGACATGCCTTTAAAATGGGAGTCAGACTAACACTTAGAGGCTAATAATTGTGGATGGTATTTGTTATTGATGGTTGTTGTTGAGATTTATAGTTGTTTTTGGTGAGGTTGTAGTGAATATTTTAGGAAAGAAGATCCGAACATAGGGTCAAAACTCTATCAAAATACAAAGTTAAGAGTGAGGGAGATAAAAAGACAAGGGCTCTTAGAAGGCTTGTAGCCTTCATGCGAGATGGATATGTGAGACTCCATGAGGAAAGGGCACTGAAAGCCCCTATGTAAAGTTGAGGAGCTATAAATACCTTGTATTTTTGTCATGATAAGGGAAAATTATTTGAGTAAATCCAATGTGTGACTCTGATGTATATATGGTGAGGTGTCCCTTTATTGGGAACACCTATTGCAACCTACATTACCATCCCTTTCAGTTGCAGACATTGAGTCTCAAACCTTGGCTTATGTGGTCTAATTTTTGAGTCAAATTTTATTGTATTCTTGAAAGACTTGATTGTGTAATGATCGCCAAACAGAACATGTTGTCCTTTCACATTTCCCATGGGAAAGTTTTCACTATCCACCCAAAGTTTGTTTCTCTTTGACCACAATCCCATTGCTTTCCAACTTGAGTGGGAGGTGGCTTGCAGAAAATACCTTGTACATAATTCAATCTAAACACATCACTCCTAAATCATGAGGGTACCATTTGACTCATTGCTAAAGTGTGGAACTTGGTGCCAGGTCTACCTTATATTACTAGCTAGATCAAGTGGTAGAATGATGTTATAAATCACACTATATCCTTTTATAGTAGGTATTTCGTACAGTACACCTGCATCCAGTTCAGATAATAGCATCGACATAACCCTCCTAGGCTAATGCTGGTGTCTACAGCTCTGAAGACACCCAATCTAGAATTTGATGACTATTCTAGAACATTCTTCCAAATTGCTTCCTATTTGTTCTAGATCCATAACTATGTCAACATCAAAACTAGCTAAGTATCATATTTCTTTATCATTTCCATATCTAGCATAGTTATACTTACTATTTTTTGCCTATCTCTGTTTCATGAATTCAACATATGTTATATCTATGTTTCATTTAGTTGTGCTACTGTAGATCTGATCATCATCCTTGTGCATTGTCATTTCTATATTCTTAACTCTATCTACCCAAGTAGGATCCTTGTCCAATTTTAGGGTTAAATAGTTGTCAAGGATGAGGGGCCTTCACCTATCCAATAATTTCTAAATATGAAAGCCCTTCATCCAAAATTTTGAGGTAAAAATCATGTTCAACTCATCCACATTATTCAAATTCTTTCTTCTCAAAATTCTGCTCCAAGTACTATTTGATTCCTTGAAGGCTCTCCAAAGCAATTTTTATCCTAAAGCCAGGTTAAGACAAAACAAATTCCTAATACTAGCCCCACCTTTTGATTTTTGATAGCAAGCCTCATCCCATTTCATGATATCAAATTTTCAAGTGTCATTAACACCATTCATGATATTTTTTTTCATAATAGAAGTGAGTCTTCCCTTTACACTTCCCAGAGTAAAGGAGAGCAATAAAAGGTAAACAAGGATGGCCTGCAAAAAAACATGAATGAGTTGAATTTTTCTCACCCAAGACAATGACCTATGTTTCCAAGAAGCTAAATGGAGTTGAAAAAGAGAAGTCAAATTCTCCCAATATTCCTAATGCAAGAGCATCTGAGTTCACTTGTAATCTTGCATCAACCAAAAAAATAATGACTATAGAAATAAACAACTTTTAGTTGTTTGTGCAAGTCTTTACTTGCACACAAGCCTTTGTATTATTTGTGCAACTTTTGCACGTGCATTTTGTTACTTTAGTTTAGTCTATTTAATGTGTTTATCCCAAAACATGAAGCAAAACTTAAGGATACTGGCGAACCTTTGTGCAAGCCCATTTCAATGCAATGCATATGAGCAAAGCAAATATACACAGATCCATAATCCTAATGTGTAAGTTAGCTTTGTGAAAGCTTGTGATATTTTCATAATATTGGTGTCTAATGATGCGTTTAATCTATCTACAAACCATTACAACTTAGATTCAAGATGTGTGATCTTTAGGGCTTTTTTAGTGTGCAAGCCTTGTGAAATAATCCAACCATCGAAGACAAGAGTCCTTACAAATTTCTAACCATTTGATATGTAATGCCTTGAAGCACAGAATGTCATTTTGAGAACAATTCATGTCTCTTCATGATGTGTTATGCCACGATGTCTTAAGACATATTGGAACTGTATTGGGGATTTAAGGATTGTGATGCATTATGAGCATTTAATATTTGTGGCATTAGTGGGTAGGTGAGAGCATTAATGTAAGTAGGTGCATATTTTGTTATATAAACAAATCTGTACACTATTGATAGGGATTTAAAAAACCGATGAGGTGAAAGTCTCGATTGCAACTATTAGTGAGGATAGCAAGCAAAGATCTGTGCGCAAATCTGGTGAAGGGCTTAAGGGTTGAATCACATCTATGTGTGGACTTGGAATACCACTGGGATGTTGTGTAAACCTGTGAGTTGTGTGTGTGTCTGTGTGTTGTAACTTAAATTTGGCTAAGTGTGAAATTTGTCAATTTCTAATAAATAAAAATTTATTAACATTATTTTATTGTGTTAATTGTTTGTGGTTTGTATGATAAAAGACATATCTCTTCTTTAAGATCCCTAACCGTAGCTGCATCAATTCCTTCTTAGATTGGCCAATAAACAATGAAACACCCAGATATTTAGCAGCCAATAAAGAATCCCATAATATTCTTAATAATCGCATCTGGGAGGAAAACAATTGAAAAATAATATATTAGATTTTGCAAGGTTAACTCATTGCCCATAACCCGGTTGATACCAAGCGAGGATTCTTTTGATCATTTTAGCCTTTTCAAGTTTAGCAAAAGAAGCTAAGGATGGTATCAAACTGTCCATTGGAAAAGTTAATTCCCTCTGCAATAATAATGCCACTGATTTTTTTTCAGATTCTAAGCCCTAGCTAAAGCTTTACCCAAAGCCTCGACAAGAAGGATGAACGGGTAAGGCGAAATCGGGTGTTCTTATCTAAAATCCCTTTGAGGATTCAAATAACCCCGTCAGTACTCCATTAAGAACAACCGAGAAGGGAGAGGATACACGATCCGTTATCCAATCACCCCAGTTAGAAAAGAACCCAAAAACTGACAATTTTCTGAACAGGGATCACCAATCTGCGCTATCATCGACTTTACTAATATCTAATTTAATTACCATTGTTGTTACTCTTTTTCAATTTCAGCGTGTTCAGGAATTCATGCATGACAACTCCTCCATCGAAAGATTTACTTCCCTTCGACAAAACTCCTCTGCTGATTGGAGATGATGAGAGGAAGAAGAACCTGCAACCTTCATAATGATTTTATAAATTGTGATACATAGAGCAATAGGTCTAAAGTTATGAAGAAAATTAGCATTGGCAGATTTAGGCGTAAGAGCAAAGATGTTACAATTAAAGTCCACCATTTTTTGAGAAGATCTAGACTCATTAACAACTCTGCATATCTGTCTTCGTGACTTCTCAGAAGAATTTAAAGAGCCCTGCAGGAAATCCATCCGGACGAGGAGATTTGTCATTCTCCATACTCTGAAGAGCTGCCTGAATTTCATCTTCCGGAATAGCACTCGTTAAGATGTCATTCTGTAAGTCCTTTGATTTAAACGACAAGTTAAGTTTTATCCATTTGTATAATCTGTAAACGATTAACCATCGAATGATGCTTAGAAACGATTTGAATCATACTTGTCCGCGGGTTGCACATGCCATCCTGGAAAACCGAACTGTAATTTTTCACTTGTCATGACCTAGCACACATGCTTAGCGAAATTGTCACATACTGTACAAGGTACTTGAACTGTTTGACAAAATGTCTCAACAAAACATGCACAAAATGGCTAAATTACAAGGGTTTTTTGAAACTCTTTGAACCAATGAAGCCACATAGAACATACAAAAATGACTTTTACATATCTTAATAGACATAAATTCATTGCCCACGGGCTGTTGGGAAGCTCTTCTGGGAAGACATGTTTAGCGAAATTGTCACACACTGTACAAGGCACTTGAACTGTTTGACAAAATGTCTCAACAAAAGTATACAAAATGGTTAAATTATATCATAGAATTAATAAAACTTTTTGAAACAATGAAACCACATAGAACATATAAAAGTGATTTTTTTTTTTTTTATAAATATTATGCGATTTTTTCAAATCTGGGAGGCAGCAGATGGGAAGCAGAGCTCAAACCTAGGGCGGCTGGGTGGTAGGCCCCCAGCCCTACCACTACACCTCTGCCCATGACCTACAAAAATGACTTTAACATCTTCTGATAGACATGAAGTCATTTCCCACGGGGCTGTCAATTGCTCTTCTTGTAAGACGATGACAAGCTCCTAGAGTTGATCCTTCACATCTGCTTATTTATAATTTTTTATTTTTAAATATAAAATTTATAAACTTTTAAATATATAAAATTATTTATGCCACTCATTTATAAAATTTTAAATATATTTTATAATTTTGAAAATTTAAAATTATAAGACAAACAACTTTTTTTAAGATATTATAAAAATATTTTATATAGTTTTAAAATTTGTAAGATATTAAAATGAATTTTTAGAATATTAAAAATAATTTATAATTTATAAAATAAATTTATAATTAGAAAGAGAGAACAAGTGCAGTGATAACTTATTGCAAAGAAAAATATTTAAATGGATCAAATCAAATATTATTAATTGGAAAAATAAAATTTATATTAAATAAATTTTAAATAAAATAACACATTATTATTTAAAAATTGAAAATAAAATAATATCTTATTTAATGATTTTATGGGTTACTTCTAAAATATTTCAATTAGTATTGTTCAGAAAATTTAGAAATATTTTAACACTGTTATGATCTCATATTATTTTTAATTTTTTCCTATAATACTTATTGAGATATTTTAAGATCCCTTAGCAATTAAATGTTCCCATGAGAAATGGTCCCAAGCAACAGTTCATTTATTATAATAAGGAACGAGAATGAGTTTTTTCAATGTCATGGTGTTATGCACTACAAATTTTCAAAACCATCTTTTCCCCTCACGAGCTAGAGATGTTATCCATGGCATTGTTGAATTGGTAGAGAAGACAGAACAACAACATGCCATGTGCCAGAAAGAAAGTTAAGCAAGTAAAGTGAAATTGCAGCCCCCCTTTTTCCCTATCACAAACAATTCATGCTCAAAATTCAGAGCTCCGTTAATATACCATAAGATTATATGTAACTTGTTCACAAATATGCCATGGGACTTGTTGCACAGGTAAACTAGGTGCGGCAGCCCCTCCTTGGTGTTGATGTTGAAGGAGCAGTGTCAGGCTCCTACTTCCAGCGCAACTTTTGTATCTTTTAAAGACATGATTTGTTTGGTGTAGGCCGACAGGGAGATTGAAGAGATGCGTTTCTTTCCTCTCACTTGTATATATATAGTGATTTCTCATTGTTGAAGATAATTCAATAAGAAGTATAATTCATAAGATAGAGCAGACTTCAAAAGAGTAAATCAGATTTATCTTGTTGTGTTCATTATTCATTGTGTTGCATTTTTTTGATTGTTTCAATTCTGATCATAAAAACTAACATGGTATCAGAGCGGGTTTGAAGAAGATCGTGATCAGATTTGTCATTACAGCAATACTATGTTGTTCTTTATATCTCTTGTCTATCCCTATTTTAGTCAAGATGGTGAATAGTCTTAAATTTGAGGATAGACTCGAAGGAGCATCCAACTTCACATCATAGAGGTTTAGAATCTTGCTCACCTTGGAAGAAAATGACTTGGCCGAGTTTGTGGAAATCAAAGTTCCCGAACCATCAGAGGAAGAAGAGAAGTTGCAATTGCTTCGAGTGTGAGTGTAGAAGATGAATAAAAGAGAGAGCATAATTGTGGTAGTTTAAAGAGAAGCTACTAGCAAGAGAGGCAAAATGGAGCTTCCAATTGAGTGTTCGCAGAAGACAAGAGATAAGAAATAATGAGCTATTTTGGAGATGATGGTGAGGCAGTTGAAGAGACTACAGGCTCAGACTAACAAGCACGCAGGGTAGAAGCTGGTTAGCAGTCTTATGTTGTAGCCCATGGTGCAGAACTTGGAAAGTTGCAACAACAAAAACAACATTAGTTTCGTTGGAGAAGAGCTCGAAGAAGCAGACACATGTGAGAAGAATAGTAGTTCATGAAAAGAGAAGCAACAGCGGCTGCTGGGCATTCAAGGGAGAGCCAGTTGTGTCAGAAAGAGAACAAAGTAATCAAGCTATTAAAATGAAGCACCTAGGCTAGAGGCGTGATGAGAGTGAAGGAATCGAGTCAACCCTGATGCAAAAGATAATGGAGTTGCAGTCACCTAATCGTGACAAATGTACCGAGTTTCAGAGAGTTGCATTTCTGTTGAAGGCTATTGCGTAGGCCAATGAAGAGTGTAAGCCATAGGAGATAAGCATTGCAGAACGCTATGTTAGAAGAAACACAACTGTCCAAAGTAGCTACTTAACACAAACTGTGCAGCAGATCAGTTTGTAGCTACGAAGAGTGAAGAAGCAAGCCCGAGGCTGGAATGCACAAAGAATTTAGATGGTGTATTTGCAAGGACTAAAGTTTGGCCTGCATGGGACATTGTATGATGTACTCTGGTCCATCAGACCATCCTGTGCAAAACTGCCTCACCGTGCCTATAATTGGAGTTAGACATGAGAGCCTCTATAGGCTAATCACTTGTCCACTTCAGGCATTAGTACATGATTTTTCAAGCTTGTGTGATCTTTGGCATCGAAGATTGGCTCACCTACACTTTCGGGCTCTACCTATCATGGAGAAGATGGTCACGGGTCTTCCAAAATTCTACCAGGAGCATGTAGGTACCTACAAGGTTGTGCCATGGAATCTAAAGAAGTACTTGAGAGGTTCAAAGAGTTTAAAGCTCAGGGAGAGAATACTGGGAAGAGAATCAAAGTTCTGAGATCTGACAACTGAGGAAAGTACACCTTTGAAGAATTCTGTAACTTTTGCATTGAAGCAGGGATTAAGGAGTTATGTGTCCCTTACAATCCTCAACAGAATGGGGTTGCAGAAAGGCAGAACATATCTATTGTAGAAGCTGCCAAAGCTTTGATAACGAGTTCTTCTCTGTGAGAGAAGTTCGAGGTGAAATCCCTTGATAATGAGTTCTTCTCTGTGAGAGAAATTCGAGGTGAAATCCCTTGATAACGAGTTCTTCTCTGTGAGAGAAGTTCGAGGTGAAATCCCATGATAACAAGTTCTTCTCTGTGAGAAAAGTTTGAGGTGAAATCCCTTGATAACGAGTTCTTCTCTGTGATAGAAGTTCAAGGTGAAATCCCTTGATTCCACCCTCTAGGAGAGCCATGGTGGATGTCATGTAAAGTGATGAACACTTGTACATACTATACATTGTTGTAGCCATTGTGATTGACATCACGATGAGGTGATGTCTTATGTAGCTGGAAGTATCCTCCCTAGCTGAGAGGGAGTGTTGATGTTAAAGGAGCAGTGTCAGGTTCCCACTTCCAGCCCTTTAATTTATTATATCTTTTTATGACTATAATTATTATTGTTTTAATAAAATACTTCAAAATCTAAATATATAAATTAAGTATTTAATTATTAACATATTTTTCATATAAATATTTCTTTTTTTTAATTGGTAACATTTTCTTTGAAAAAATTATAAAATCTAGAAATAAAAAGCCAAAAAAAAAAAAAAATTGTATTAATTCTATAATTAATTTTTTATTATATTTTATTTAATTAAAAAATATATTAAATTTTCAAAATAATAATGTAAAAAAAAAAATCATTACAAAATTATATATAAATCTTTTATTAACACATTCTCAACATTAAATGAACCCATCAAATTTATAAAATTAAACAATCACTAGTGAACTACATTAAACATTCTGTTCTATACTGGCTCGACATTAACAAACCAATCATACATTTGTCAGCTATTATTACCTACCGCACAATCTATCAACCCAACTAATGGCAATCTCATCTAAGAGTTGAATGTATCTTATTCTCCAATGCCTTTTGACAATTAAGGTTCCAAACACACCCCAGAATCCAGCAGCAAAACTTGCCATCCACCCTACATACCAATACCATGGAATTTCTTCTTCCTCCTCCTCCTCATCTGTTTCTGGAACTGGAAATGGGTTCATGTCATCATTTGATTTTTCCCCACATTTACATGATCTGTTATTAACTGGAAATCCACAAAGACCAGGGTTCCCAGAGAAGTAGGTGGAATTAAAGAATGTGTTAAATTGACCCCCTGTTGGGATTCTTCCACAAAGCATGTTGTTAGATACAATGAAAAAACTTAGAAAAGAAACATTTAGCATTTCATTTGGAATCCTGCCATGCAACTTATTATTTGAAAGATCCAATGACTCTAATCGCTTTAACATTCCAAACATAATTGGAATCTCTCCTGTAAGACTGTTCCCTGATAAGTTCAAGGTGTGGAGACCATCTAGGTTTCCAATTTCCGAAGGAATATCCCCAGATAGCTGATTTTCAGATAGATCAATGCAAGTTATAAGTACCAAAACAGAACTGACATACACCCTCTCTGATTCTTTGGAGGTCACTTGGATCTCTTCTTTGTAATAAAGAAAACCGTCACCAAGATCTGGGATTGTCAATTGTGAACCCATCATATCTGTCAAATTTCCCAACTGGCGTGGGATGGCACCAGTCAAATAATTATCTGAAATATCTAGAACATGGAGACTTGAAAGATTGCTTAATTGATGTGGAATGTGCCCTTGAAGCTTATTTGACCTCAAAACAAGTATCATCAAGTGAGAGAACTGTGCTAACCAAAGGGGTATATTTCCCATTAATAAATTATTACCCACATCTAAAATCTGCAAGCTGGAACAGTTCTGAAGACTTGATGGCAACTTTCCCGTGAGTCTATTGTCATTGAGGTGTAGTGACTTGAGATTGCTGAGCAATACTAGCTGAGCTGGAATCTGTCCTGTCAATTCAGTCTCTGCCAAGTTTAATCTTGTCAAAGTAGAGCAATTAGTTAGGCTTGATGGTATTTCACCAGATAATCTATTCTTTGAGAGATCCAAAACCTGTAACCTTTGCAGAAGACCGATGGAATAAGGAATGCCACCGCTTAGATTATTTGTTGAAAATGACAAAAGCGCAATGGCAGGTAGAAGTCGACCAATTTGCACTGGGATAACACCTGCAAATCCATTTTGTGACAGATCCAATACCAGCAAAGTATAGGAGGGCTTTGAAGGGAGTGGAAGATAACCATTCAACAGATTATTATTCAAGTATATCATCTGGAAAGAAGTTATGTTCAAGGTGAAGGGAAGCTGACCTTGGAAGCTATTGTACGACAAATCAAGACCTACTAGATCTGGTAAATCCCCCAGCCAAGATGGAATGTTTCCAAAAAGACTATTCATGGAGAGATCCAAAGCTTGTAATCTATATTGTGTTGAAAGAAATGGAGGAAAAATTCCTTCAATATTACAAGAAGCTAACTGCAATTGTTGTAAGTAAAATGGGGGTATCCATTGTGGCTCAATTTGGACAGTCAATTGATTGGAGGACAGAGAGAGGCTTACAAGGTTCCTAGATTGAAAAACATGAAGCGGAATGCTACCGTTTAGTTGATTGTAAGAGAGATCCAGACTCCTCAAAGATGAAACCTGACCAAGTGACGGTGGAATGCTACCCTTTAGCTGATTGTAAGAGAGATCCAGACTCCTCAAAGATGAAACCTGACCAAGTGACGGTGGAATGCTACCCTTTAGCTGATTGTCAGAGAGAACCAGACCCCTCAAAGATGAAAGCTGAGCAAGTGACGGTGGAATCTCTCCGCTCAATGAGTTCTTGCTAAGATATAGGCTTTTAAGAGCAGAGAGATTGCCAATACAGGGTGGGATGCTTCCTACTATATTGAAACTTGACAGAGAAAATGCAGTCAGGTGAGGCCATTCTCCACATAATATTTGACTTATATTTCCACTTAACCGGTTGCCAGTCAAACTAAGCTTTTCCAAACGAGGGAGGACCGAGAAACCTAAGGGAAATGAGCCACTTAAATGGCAGCTCTGAAGCTTCAGTGAAACTAAACTAGTCATATTTCCCAACCATGAAGGTATAGTACTGGAACTAAAGCTATTCCCACTTAAAATAAGATGGGAGAGGGAGGTGAGGTTTTGGATAGCTCTGGGGATATGGCCTGACAGCGAGCAGATTGAAAGGTCAAGGTAAGTCAAGCTGTGCAAGGAGCCAACATCCATAGGAATCTGACCTCCAAACCTATTCCAGCTGAGATCCAGATGTCTCAATTTCTGGAGGCCAAAAAGTTCTGCACATCAAACGCCAGATGATATTATGCTCTATTTTTCAAGTAGATTTAAGCTTTAAATTTACAAACTAAAAATGCTGGAGTTTTGAAAGTACCTTTGGGTAGAGGACCCTTGAAAAAATTGTAGCTCAAATCCAAATACTCGAGGTGCTTTAATTGAAACAAAACGGGAACAAGGCTTTTATAAAATCTGAAAAAGCCTGATAAATACAGTTGGGTGACATGGGAGGTGTATTTGCTACACTGAACACCGCGCCACTCACAGCAATTAAAAACCTGCCATGAAACCTGAAAATCAAGTGAAGATGGAAATAGCTCTTGCTTGAAAGCCAGAAGGGCGTCTCTTTCATGTGGCAAGCATACAATATTAGATGTTACAGTGGTACAGCAGAATGCCGTCACTATACACAAGAATTTGACTGCCCAGTATTTGTCCATTTTCGGAATTCTATTCTTTCATCTGCAACAACGATGGATCAAAAGATCAGACAAAAATCACATAAGTGTAAATATAATTATTTAAAACATAAAAATGAATCAACAATTAACTAGGTTACCTATAATTGAATTGAGCTGTATGTGAGATTGGATAATACAGAGAGAGAGAGGGGCATGTGAATTTATAAGAAAAATAATCAGAATTGTCTTCCAACACAAGAAAAGATTTAGAAAAGTATTGCCGTATGGAAGACGAATTAAATGAAGTCTAAAACATATTGAAAAATCAAAGAAGGGAATTTTCTTCACGCGTTTTCTTGAAAATGAAAGGTTGTGAGACGAGAAAGACACTCTTCAATAGCAGTGAAGATAATCCTAGTTGAGATATTTACCCATAGAAGTGAAGAAAGCAAAACCACAAATAGATTATGAAACAACGTGGGGCCCCATCCTCAGCGCAGTCCTCACGATAAGTTAAAACACCCAGAAATAGCCATTAACTCGTATAGATACACCACACCAGCAGCGTTTCACAGATTTGGGATGAAAAAGATCAAGAAGCAAATATATGAAATAATAACAGTTAAATAAGAGGAAGTAAACTAGGAAGCCTATCCACACTAGGCAAATACAAAGTCACCAGAACTGCAGAAAACCAGAAGACCAAGTGAAGAGGGATGGAACTATTCACATGCAAAAACTAATCTTCTTCTTTCTTGGGAGAGATGATCCTTCAACGTCCATGGCAAACCAACCTCTAGTGTGCCCACTGAATCCTTCTTAAAATGTTCAACCTTCATAAGATGCCTTTTGAACTTCGCAGTGAGCCCCAAATTAGGCTTGGTAATAAGGCTATCCATTGGAGCTAAAATGGAAGAAACTGGAGAACACTGAAGAAGACCCTCATCCCTAAAAGCAAAACCAAATGCATGCTCAACAACCGCAAGGGCCACCTGCCAAGAGGAAACTAAAGGATCAATAGTCTGGCAAGCTGTTGAGAGGGGATTAAGATGCCGAGCGAAAAAAAATCTGGGATTGCCAAACAAAATCAACATCAAAGCGACCATCCTTTTTCCTCCATCTCAAGTGTGGAACACCCAATCAATCCAAAGAAGAGCAAGCAACCACTTAGTTCCCAAGATGGTTGCAACAAAAAAATATCTGGGGAAAACCTTCATAGTTAAGGCATTGAGTCCAAGATTCACACATAGATTCCAACTTAACCGAATGAGATAAAATCTTGGATGGATCTATCAGAATGCAAACTATAAAAAACCTACTCTCCAAAGAATTCTCATCAATCTTAACAAAAGAGCCCACCAAATTAACAAGCAATTTGATATGGTCCGGATATCTCATGATAGGAGGAAGGTGATACAACCTGAGCCACAAAGGGGCAGCCATGATTTTAGCCACAATGGGATCAAAGAAAAGAGACCAAGGAAAAAATAAAACCCCATAATTGCCATAGAACCAATGTCCTAAGTATCAGACAAAATCTCTGTTGACTATGTTTTGGAAAGCAACAAGGAATAATCCATGTCCAATCAAGGAGAAGTAAGGTACAAAAACAAAGGCCAAAATATATCTAGCCCAACTGGAAAGATATGTTGGAGACAAAGATGATCCCAAATATTTACCAAACAAGGCCCTGCTACCAATATCATCTTTCATGCCCTGAATAGAAGAGTTAGGAATATTCAAGAGAGGGGGTTCCTCAGAAAAGGGAATAAACACATCACCCTCACAGAGGGTTGGATGTGGGATAGTAGTAGAAGATACAATGCTAAGAGGAAGCAAGGGGGAATGCTTCTCCACTTGGAAAGAAGAACCAAAGCCAGAGGCAAATGTAGCCTCAGACAAAGAGAAAAGAGCCCAAGAGCTTCTAGGAATTAAAGCCAAATGTGTTGGAAGCACAATCGCTGGGGCGGGAAGGGGGAGAGGCGAGGGGGGACGAGGGGAAGGGGGGCGGCAGGCGGGGGCGGGGATTACCAAAGAGGGCAGGGCAAGGTGTGAATCAGTCTTCAAAACATTCATTCAATTCCACTTAACACTCATGCGCCATTCATATAAACATATAGATCTAGCAAGCATAGGCAACTATCCATATAAGCATTAAACAAAAGAACACATCACATATGTGGGAAACCCTCAAGGGAAAAAAAACCCATTGATATCTACAAATGGACTATATCCCTATAAGACAAAAACTAAATTTAGTGAAGCACCAACTCCACATGGAGCACCAACCCCAACTGGCCAAGCACCCACTTGCAATGAGGCACCAACCCCCTAGATGACTTAGCACCAACTCAGCCATCTGATTGCTTTCATCACCTTCATATCACTATGTTTCTCAACCAACATATGATGACCATCTCTTAAGCTCTTCACACTCTTATCCCTCTCAAACTGCCTTCTAGGCCTCTTTGCTCCACTAGGTCTCTTCAAGACTGATTATATCATATGATCTTGATCTTCATACTCATACCTCCTGTTAGATATTCATGACAGTCCCTCTATTCCCTTATGATGGTCTATAAGACCTCTTTCCACTCAAGGATCTTCTATTTCATTCGTTCCACCATTCAAATCCTCTTGCTCACTCAAATAGGCCTAATATGCCTTGTTTATATACATAACATATGAACACATACCTCTTGGTTGGCCAAAATCACTTAACCACTTAGCTTGGTAATTAAATATATCTTAACACATGTTATCAACAAGAATAAATCACACAAAGTAGTCAACCACACCTCCATTAGGGTTTATTCTCCTTTAAGCCTTATGGAGGCCTAATAGCCTTCTTTAGACACACGTTACACTTTGCCTTCCTTAGAACACTTTAAAACTACACAAACAATAGGAACATATCATATAACAATAAAATATGCCTTATACAACATCCTCTAAGCACCATGACACTTTTCGGGTCCAACCACCACTTGAAACACTCCATTAGCATTGTTCACATTAGGCCTTTAAACACAAAAAAGTCTGTCTTGAACAACTAAAGATAGAAATCATTTAGACACCATGATAATAAATAACTTATACATAATATACATGACTTCAGGGTCATCACCATATGCTTAAAACACTTCAACTCAGGGCAAAAAGGCTTAAACTCATCTCTTCGGTATGATCACTCAGAACTGCCAAAATTGTCAAAAACTAGTCATGAAACTACTTGACATCCAACACCTGAAAGGAAATTTTAAATGATTCTCAATACATTGAAAATATTCTATAACATATTTATAAACACCTCAATCATAAAATCCATAAGCTCTAATATCAAACATTGGTCTTGCAGACCAATCTTTTAACCTTATCTCACATAGTCTTGTTTGAACCAGACAAGCATTTTGTCTTCAACTTTTCAACCTCTTACATTGACCTCCAAGCTTTTAAAAATCATTAATATGACTTTAAGTCAAAAAAATCAACACCATGCACTACATTTCATTATTTTCTCATGAAATTACATTCAAATCTAACTTTTCATCACTGTAACTTGCTTACTCAGAACTGCCAAGACTGTCAAAAACATAGTCATGAAACATTGACCTTCTAACCCCTATATAGGGACTTTAAAATATTTCCAATTCATGATAAATATCCTATGACATCTCCAAATCATATTCAAATATAAACATCATATTGTCTAGTGGCAACTATTTGTCTTACAAACCAATTTATTGACCTCACTACCCATAGACCTCACTCAGATAGACAAGCCATTTTGGCTTCATTATTTTCACCACTATACCTAACTTCCAAGATATATACCAAGAATTAATAAGACATACCAGTCTCAAAAAACATCTTCATGCACTTTGTTTTATTATTCTATCATGAAAACACATTCCAATTCATCTTTTCATTATTGCTTGGTTTTTTCACTATTTACATCATTTGGCCTGTTAGCGACTAGCTAACTTGGATGACTAGTTTAGCAAAATTGAGAGTTATAACCTATCCATAAACCTTCATGGACATAAAACATGAGTCACTACCTTCTTCCTCCATCCATTTGCTTACTATGTTCAATGCAACTTTTGATTTTCATAGTAACTTCTTCAGAAACAAACCTATAACTCAACATTTTCTCTCTCCTCTCTTTAACCAATACCACCTGGAGATACTTGGGATATTCCACTACAATATCCAAATACTTACATAGGCATACCAATCCATTCTAGTCACTTTTGATCAACATCTTCAACATCGGGTCCTTATTATGGTTCACAGAGGGTTTAAACTAGTTTACACTCTTAATGATTATTCATAGAGCATAGCCCCTCAATACAAAAAATAATGCTTAGAATTTTGAGCTAGGACCTTACCCATATACCATGAATTTATTTTGTTCCCATGTAAAGGTTTGATGAGATAATGAGCATAAGGAAATCCTTCTTGCGTTGAGAGCCCTTCATTTTGAGCACTTGAGAGACCTCTAAACAACTTTTCATGCCTTGTCCTTCAAACTAGAACCTCAAACTTCATGAAATTGACTAAAACAACTTGACTCACCTTTTTAAATTCTCACCTACTCATACATGCATTGGAAACTGATCTTGATACCCCATTAGGCTATTCTCTTTCTCTACACCATAGTCTTCATACCTTACTAGGCCGTGAATTGACCTTCCTGCCTCTTTTCATGCTCTCAACACCTCACTGTCATGATCAACATCTCAATGTCATGCCATAAAACCTCTCTCATGCTTAAAACAGTACCATACATCCTTCACATGCCTTAACAACAAATCATGATAACTCATTAGGCCAGGCAGGGTTTTAGAGAGGTTTAGATGCAAACTTAGATTGAAGATCCTATCCTTATATGCTCACCCTAAAAATCTCATGAGTGTTCCAATGCTTCACATAAATTCTCAAACATCCTCATACAACCACTCATGCCTATGTGTACTCATCTCACCAAGCCACCATGTTCATACCTTCTCATAAGGTCTCTGCATGCCATGACTAAGCTTAGGTGACTTAAGCACTTGACCTCAAAGACCTACTACCTATGCATTTGTCAACAATGGAAATAAGAAAACAACACTCTTAACCACTACAATACTCTCTTTCACACTACATACTTTTAATGCTCATAATATTTTCACAACACACTGCCAACTGGCCTTGCTCACAACATTCTTGCTGACCTGCTTGTCATCATACCTTCACAAGAACCTTCAATGACATTAAAGACAACTTCAAGCTGACATAAACTTTGACATCAACCAATAGAAAAGACAATGCTCAATAGTCACATCTTGTCATAACATGCACATACCTCAATGACCACTCACCATGTACCTTCACTAGATGCACCTTGACATCAATGGCATCAACCTTGACATCAATAACAACACTTCCAAACAAAATGTGGATCAAATACATAAATACAAATAATATTTATCTTCAAAAGTATCTATAGCTATGAAAGGGATTGTAAGTGTTTAACTAGGTGACATAGACTAGAGGTTCATTAGGATTCACCACATCAGAATCAACAGTTTGGCCAATGCCCACCTTACCTACCACATCCTTAGAGTGTACACCATATGTTGGGAGAGGATGGCAGAGACTATCACCATTACTAATGTCAATTTTATTTGTAGGGTGTGCTTGCATATAAACATTGACATGGGACCCTGACAATCAGACTCCAGCTCCAAGAATAATTTAACACTAAACAAAGGGTAAATGTACAAAGTTGGGAGATAAAAGGGGTCATTTTTAGGAAAACCCTTCATTGCTTACAAAGGAAGAGCACCCTTTTTAAAAGGGCACATGCCATTTAAAAAAAACTAATTCTTATTTAAATAGGGTCGGTAACAACCCTAAAAGGGCATGCACCCTTTGTGTTATAAATGACATACATCCTGAAGACCCAAAAAAGCATGTCATGATTTTCTCATTTCACTTTTTTGGTTCATGATTAACAAATATTAAGGAGACAAAATTAGAGGGCATGTGAGATTTGTTTCACAAATTATTCTCCAAACATCTCCACCAAGCATCCATACTTGCATCATGATCACAAATATGTTATTTTTCCCCTTAGGGTATGCTTAGGGTTTGTAATAATATTATTTTGTCATGCATTTTTAATAATAATCACAAGACAAGGGAGCATTCAAATTCAAATTAAAATTCTCTTGTGATATCCTTCAACTACCTAATATAAACGTTATTTTTATTATTTTAGATTCTTGATTTGATGAACCCTTTTCCTGAAGAAATCTTCCAATAAAACCTTGATGAAAACCCCAAGTATTTTAACTTCACAAAAGAAGATGCAAAACTATATCAACAATATAATTCAAAGTAGTAATAGTTGTAAATTATCATTATAGTTTGTGTGACTCTTCAAAAAATAGTACACACAATTTATTTACTAATACATTGGAGATTGCTTATAAGAAAGTGGGAGATGTCACTTCCCGACTCAATGCAATGCTACATCAAAGAGAGGTATTAAAACATTATTATTATGATAAATTGTCATATGAGGATAACAAAAATAAAAATATAAAAATAAATAAAAAAATTATATTATTTGTTCCATTTGCTCAAATGACTGAACCACCACTAACGAGACACAAACACATAATCATTTATTAATGTATTCATACAAAGATTTAAAAAATTGTGGGATAGATGGGAGATGGTGTTTGATAAACCACTATGCAATAACAATGAAGTTTCATTATATTTTTCAAAAAAGCTTTATTGTGAGTTTGTTTTCCAAGAAATCCCAAATTGTTTTGACATGAAGGCGTTCCAAGGTAGGGGAGGAGGGTCCTCATTTAACAAACCTCATGCCAAGCAAGACCAAAATTGTCAAAACTAACTCAAGAGGAATAAAAGGTCATTAACACACACTTCCACCCCAAAATCCTACATCATAATATAGAGATGGACAAACTTGAGACAGTTAATATATTCACATAGGTCATGATTGATCATGGGATGCATATAGTGAGGAATACACATGATACAAGCGATGGCACATCTAGTACTACCCCTCATACTGTTGGTGCTTCACATAGTGGCATGGCTCATAGACATCCTATAGTTCATGTACATCATTGCACATTATGTAGGAGGAAGTTTACTATACCACATGTTCAAGGTAGACATAAAGGGGTTACCACAATAAATCTAATAGGCACATTCATAGAGAATATACACACATTTGTACAAGACACTAGTATGCAACATTATATCATCTATAGTTGATTCAACACCTTAGGTCGAAACACAACTAGATATGTTTGACTTATCTACTTCACCATACACATTCACTCATGTAATTAATTTTAATTTGTTTATTATCTAAAGGAATATTAAGTTTATCTTAATATGTTTACTTAATTAATTCATATTTGACTTCTTTCATTTGTTGCTTATATAAACAATGATTGATATTATGGGTACCCTCTGGGGTTGGATTCTATTATTGAGGCTACCATTAGCACTGCAACACCCTACACTTAGGTTGTGAAATTAAATTGTCAAATTTATATATTGTTTTAATATTTTGTATACACCATAGTTTTAGGTTGTGAACATAAACTTTCAAGTTGTTGTATCATCTTAATATTTTGTATCCACTATAATTTTAGTTTATTTGCTTGCTTTGCCTTCCCCTTTCCTCTTGCAATAAATAGAGACATAGGGAGAGGGAGAGAAAGAGAAGGAACGTTTCATTATCTCCTATCTCTCCCTCTCCCTCTGACTCTCTCTCACTCTCTATTTTATGTAGAATAAATACTTTTAATTTATCTTAAATAGGTTATGTAATTTTTATCTTTCATTTTTTGTATTTATAGATGACAATAGAAACTATAGACTACAAAAATTTGATGATAACAATGCAATTTACATTACAGTCCCATGTTATTCTCTATCTCTCTTTATGTAGAAGGAATAATTTAAATTTATCTTAAAATATGTTTACTTTTAATTGATTCATAATTGATCTCTTTCATTTGTTGCTTATAGAGATGATGAGAGATGCTAGGGTACTATGCTTGGATCACAAAAACCTTTGACTGATGCTTTAGTTATGTCCCAAGTTCCAATATCTCCCCAACACCACTTGATTCAAAGATAGATATTGGTGAGAACACATAATAAAATTGAGTTTTTTAAATTAAAGTAATGGTACTCTATGTCATATTTATATTTGTGTGCACATCTCTAACCATATATGTATACTCCATACGATTTGCCATCATTGATATATTTGAGGTCACACAACTCTAGAAAAAAATTTACATGGCATAAGGTGAGTCCACAATCACTTTGTTACAAAAAATTGTTCTTGGAAACTCTACCATTTTTTATGCATTATTTTCTAATTTTTAATGTTGTACAGTTGTACAGTTTCAATCATTTTTAAGCTAATGTCATAGACATTTGATCTTTCACAAGTTGAGAGGAGAGTCTCTCCCTAGAATGGGACATCCAACACCCCTAGTTCTACATCTAAGGTGATGAGGCATAACTTATTTGGAGGCACTAAGTAGCAGGAAAGCTAATTGTATTGCTAGGGTTAGTTTTAGGTGCAATTTATTTGGTATGTCAATATGGCTATTTTCGTATACTTATATGGCCCACTTTGAAGTTTGTATGCCTATATGACCCATTTTGTATACCTATATAGTTTAGATTGTATGCCAATATGGCCCATTTTGTATGTCATTATGGCATAATTTTGATACTCATACATACTATATGAAATATTTATATGAATCCTACCCTATTATAATTTGTGTATACAGATTTACTTTTTATGTCTATATTATTGTTTATTATTGTAGTACATTATCCTTCTTAGAATTATTTTGAAATGAGAAAGTTTTCATATCATGATTATGCCAATGAATGGATAACTAATGTTTCACTTTAATAATTGTTATATAGAAATTATGTCTAGAAAAAGAGTATAATTATGGGATATTTGGATTAACATGAGAATCTATTTGTGACATGTAATTTGAAAATTAACATTATAAAAATATGTAGTGAAATTTTACATGGGATTTAAAAACAATATAGATAAACCATAAACTCTTGAAGTTGCATGCAAAAGTCCTTTAAGCACCCCTAGAGGTTTCTCTCCCACTAATGACAAGGAATAAAGGGATGCATGTTTTCTATTATATCTTAAACTTATTTTAGGGACCAAAAACTGATTAGTATAATGTGTGAATTTTAAAATGCATGTTGAATTAATGAATTGGCTTCACAGCCATGTCTAGATTGTATAAACGTAAAAATGGACTTTGTTATGCCATCTGCTGACCCTTTGACTTAAAACTTGCATGCAACTAGACGCATTTGTTAAGAGAATCTTTTTGTTCTTAAGGGAAAAAAGAAACAAAATTTATGAAACTATTACAAGGAAACCATGAGGAATAGATACAAACCATATGGATTCCTATAAGCACCTTCAAAGGATTCTCTTTCACTCGTGACAAGGAAGAAATAATGATGTGTTTTCTCTTAGTGAATACTTGTTTTAGGGACCCAAAATTGGTAGTTATAACACACAGCTTTTGAAATGAGTTCCCAATTAATGAGCAAGATTTGAAATCACATCTAAATGGGCATATAAATGCAATAATGGTCTTCATATTCCATCCATTATCCCCAAGACTTGAAACTTAAAGGTGATCAGACACATATCTGCAAAGAATCTTATCATTCTTTAGGGAAAAATAGAATGAAGTTTATGCAACCATTATAGTGAAACCATGAGGGGTAGAGATGAATTTTAAGATCCTAAATTTACATGGGAGAGTAATTTAAGAAAAACCTTTATTATTATCTTCTACTCACAATGAGGAAGAAATAATGACATTTTATCTTGCAATGAAAAGTTGCATTAGGGACCAAAAATGTTCACTATTAATGCATAAATTTTGAATCACACACATAATTGATAAATTAGCTTCACAATAACATCTATATGGTCATATAAACTTAATTGTTTCCTTCATTTTCCCTCTATCTACCCTTTGAAATGAAACTTTTAGGCAGTCAGACTCATTCTTGAAGAGAATCTTGTCATTCTTAAGGGGAAAAATAGAACAAACTTTTTGTAACTATTTAAATGATATTGAGAGGGGTAGAGATGAATAATAAGATACCATTATGGAATAGGGGATTCTTATAATAAACCCTTAAAGGATTCTATTCTACTTGAGATGAGAAAAAAATGATGACATGCTTTCTCTCATAGAAAAAACTTGTTTTAGGGACCAAAAGTCAATCAGTATAACACATAAATTTCAAACCACATAGCCAATTGACTAATTAGATTAACATTCACATTTATATGAGTGTATAAATTTTATAATGGCCTTATTCACCCTCTTTCATCCCCCAAAATCAAATTTTTTAGGCATTCGAATGCATCCCTTAAGAGAAACTTGTCATTTTTAAGGAAAAAGAATGGAACAAACCTTGTGTAACCATTGCAATGACACTATGAGGGGTAGACATGAATCATAATATCCTAAAGTTTTATGATGGATTTATATAATTATTATATATAGTATTATATTCCACTCGTGATAAGTAAGAAATGACAATATGTTTTATCTCACAGAGAAAACATGCTTTTATGACCAAAATTTGGTTAGTATAATGCACAAATTTTGAAATGTGCACCCAAATTAATGTAATGGATTCATGGTCACATCAATATTGGAATATAAATGAGATAATGACCTTTATCTTACCTCCATAATCCACTAGACTCAAAACTTGCCAGTGACCGAATGCATCCCTTAAGAGAATCTTGTCATTCTTAAGCAGAAAAATAGAACAAATTTTGTGCAACTTTGCAATGAAACCATTAGGGGTAGACATGAAACTTAAGATATTAAAGTTTTATGGGGACTCATAATATCACCCATTATAGGATTCCATTCCACTCATGACAAGGAAGAAATGACAACCTATTTTATCTCACAATGAAAACTTACTTTAAAGACTAAAAATTAGTTAGTATAATGTGAAAATTTTGAATCACATGCTCAATCAATGAACTAGATTTGTGGTCACATTAAAATGGGTTTATAAATGCAATAATGACCTTTTTTTCCCTCTATCATCCCTTGGACTCTAAACATGTAGGTAGATAGATAGATCCTTGAAGAGAATCTTGCCATTCTTTAGAGAAAAATGGAATGAAATTAGCACAACCATTGGAAGGAAACCATGAGGGGTAGATGAATTTTAAGCTTCTACAATTTATGGAGAGTCATTTAATCACTAATTATATTATTATATTCCACTTATGATGAGGAATAAATGATGATGTGTTTTCTCTTATAGTGAAAACTTACTTTAGGGAGAAAACATTCGTCAATATAACACACAACTTTTCAACAACACACCAAATTAAGGAAACAACTTTTCAGTCACATCTAAATTAACATATGAATTTAATAATGGTAATTTTGCACCATGTTTTATCCCCCACACTTGAAAATTTTAATTGATCAAATGCATCCCTAAAGATAATATTGTCATTCTTATGGATAAAATGAAAAAAAACATTATGAATCTATTGTAATAAAACTGTGAGTGGTAGAGACAAACCATAAGCTCCTAAATTTTTATGTGGATTCATATAAGAACCATTTGGAGGATTATATTTCACTCATGACATGGAATAAATGATGAAACACTTTATCTTGTAGCGAAAAATTACTTTAGGGAACAAATCTTGGTCAATATAATACACAACTTTTGAACAAAGTGCCTAGTCAAAAAACCATATTCAAAGTCACATTTGGAATGCTATATAAATGGGAAAATGGAATTCATACACCCTACACCATCCCATGACCTCAAAACTTTCAATTTATTGGACACATCCCTGAAGAGAAACTTATCATTCTTAAGGGGAAAAAGGGAATGAACTTTGTGCAGCCATTACATGCAAAATGCAAGGGATAAATATGAACCATAAGCTCATAAAATTGCATGAAATATTATAATTATCACTACCTATATGTTTTTATTCCAAGTGTGATGAGTAATAAATGGCATTGTGTTTTCTCTTGCAATAAAAACTTGATGTAGGGACCAAAAGTTAGTCAGTATAAAGCAAAAATTATGAACTATCACGTGACTAATTGATGAAATAGATTCAGTATCACATTTGGATAGGCATATAATTTAAAGGATGATATTATTACACCCTATATTAGTACCCATAATCAAAACATGTAGGTAACCAAATGCATCCCTTAATAAAATCTTATTACTCTTAAGGGGGAAATGGAACAAAATTTGCACAATCATTACACGTAAATCATGAGGGGAAACAATAAACCATAAGATCATCAATTTTAATATAAGAGTACTATAATAACCCCTAGGAGGATTATCTTCCACTTGTGATGAGGAATAAATGGCTATGCATTTTCTCTCATGGTAAAAAGTTGTTTTAAGGACCAAAAGTTGGTCAGTATAACATGAAATTTGTTAACCACGTACCCAATCAATGAACTTTATTCATGGTCATGTTAGGATGGAATATAAACATAATAATAGCCTTTTTTCATCATGTGTCAGCCCCCATACTCAAATTGAATGTATCCAGACACATCAATTAAGATAAACTTGTTGTTCATAAGGAGGAAAATAAAATGAACTTTGTATAGAAGTTACAGTGAAATTGTAAGGACTAGAGATGAACTATAATCTCATAAAATTTCATATGAGATTACTATAAGAAATAATTTTATGATTCTCTTCCACTAAATATGATAAATAAATGATGACACATTTTTTATCTCAACAAAAACATGCTTTAGAGACCAAAAGTTGGACAATATAATGCATAACTTTTGAATCACACATCTAATTAGATGAACTAGCTTTGAGATCTATTTGAATGGTTATATAAAGTAAATAATGGATTTAATCCACACTCTATCATCCCCAATACTTGATACTTTTAGGAGAGAAAACACATCCCTTAAGATAACCTTATTGTTCTTAAGGGGGGAAACAAAATAAACCTTGCATAGTCATTGTAGTGAAAATGTGAGGGGTATAGAAGAGCTATAAGCTCAAAAAATTTCATAGAGGAGTAATATAATCACCCCATATAGTATTATATTCAAATTATGATGAGGTAGAAATGGAATCACATTTTTCATGTAGCAAAAACTTACTTTAAGAATGAAAAGTTGGTCAGTATAAGGCACAATTTTTGAGTCGTGCACCCAATTAAAAAACCGGATTTACAATCACGTCTAGATGGGTATATAAATGAATTGATTATTTTTTTCACCCTATGTCATCCATTGGACTCAAAAATTATAGGTTTATGGATAGATCCCTAAAGATAATTGTAACATTTGGACTGGGTTCCACTTAGAATAATGTAATTTTTTATTTATTTAATCCACATATTCATTTATTAGACTCACCACTAGAATCTAATCAGTGATCCATCTAAAACACACTAAGTATGCCAACTATAAAATAATCACGTGACATCTATCCATCAATGATCACTATCATCATATGAAACACCACATAACTAAATATAGAAAGTAATTATAGATGCCCAATCATGGCTGGTACAAACATACAACCACTATTGTCAATGTACAATAAGTAATAATTACATCTCATCAAGTATAATGTTTCAATAATAATAAATATAATACAATGTACAAGATACAAGGCTCCATGGTGCATGAGTTCCTTGAACTCCAATATCGATGGCAATATCAAGTGTTGTCTCCAAATAATTACTATTGTGGGGAGGTAGAGCATCATCCAAGCACTTTTACACACCAACCACGAAACATAAATCCCCCACACAATCCCCCATTAGGGAATGACCCTCCCTTCACGAATGAGTAGATTGTGATGGTGCAAAAATCTAGAGAGATAATTTATTACCCATGTGTTGTATGATTTATAATAACATGAAGTGTACCATAAATAAATCTGTTCTAACATGATATTGTACAAACATGTAAATCATACCTATGAATTGATAATGCTCAACTAAACATTATTTTGGCCAAAGTTTTCAATATTTATTGATCTCTAGGATTAGTCAAATTCATACACAACACTTGATTAGATTTCCTTCATCTGACATTGGTGATACTAGTAAGATAGTGAAGTCCCAGACATATCCTTCTCTTCTCAAGCTGAATTGACATCCAACACTCATGTATATCTCACCATGACTTAGGTTATATAAAACCCATATATTAAACATCATAATAGATATACTTGAATATATACTTGATTATGGAAGTCATGATACTAAATATACAGATAATAGATATTCATGTCAACCCACAAATATGAAGTTTAATACTAAACTTCACATTATTATGTTAATATCAAAATTAATCACTAGTTCCATGATGGAAACTAAACACACAGTTCACTCTTCTATTACATAGTCATAATTATACTACAAGAGTCAATATCTTATGTTACTCAACTATTATAATAGTCTCATAGATCATTGTTATGGTCTCACAGTTTACTACATCGACATCCATAATGTGTTTGCAATAGATAACTTGTATCATCCCAGATATTATACAAGCCATCCCAATCATGGTGTGAAATCTTCCCACATAGTTTATTGTGGTCTCATATGTCAAATAATATACCACATGTTACATTTAAACACTTTATATTCTCCATGTAGAAAGTCATATGTCTATATAATCTATATATATGCTACAAATCTTCTAATTTCCATTATATCTGAACTCCCCTACCTTTAAAAAAAAATATATTTGAACTAAAATGAAGACCACATGAGAGGAGAATCTTAAAAATATCCGAATAAGACATTATTAGTGTTTTGTATCTACCTCTAATTAAATATGGTGTGTATAGAGGCATATTAATATTAATAATAATATTAACTGAGAATAGTTATATACAGGCACATAGTTATTCATAATTTGATTGTATGAATATTATATTTGATTTATGTTTGATGATCTAAAACTCCAATACGAACTCAAAATCCAATCTATAGTAAGCTATAACATTATAACTAAATATAGTCTACAATAAAGTCATATGATATAATGTATATCCCACAAGACCTTATTACTTGATCGTTGTCATAAACATATAACTATAATGTATAAAATGACATCATAAACTTTGCATATAACTTTAAACATGTTCATTTAAATATATATTGTAATTGTATCCACTCTTAATTAAAACTCTTTGTTATATGCTAATTAAAATTATTTGTTATAAAACTCTTCGTTATATGCTAATTGCAAGTGTATACACAATGCATGGCTATGACAAGGATGGTCTCAAACTCCTTGAACTGATGAAGCATTATGAAATGGTCCCTAACCGAGTAAGATTCAATTCTCTATTAATTGCATGTTGCCATGCAGGTTTAGTGAATATGCATAAGAATATATATCTATAAGTATTTACAAAAACTCTCATAATGTTATGCATCTATGTTATATAGTTCACTACATGAATATATTATTCCATAGATATTTACATAGTTCACTATATCTAGTGAACTATATAGATCATTGTATGTTATGTAAATCTAAAGCAATATTAGTTACATACAACACTATTTTCTCTAATCATTATTAATATTATCATGGATAAAATTTAGTTACATAATTTATCTATAACAACACTATTATTTCTATAGGCTATCATCAGCTAGCCTATTATTTATATAGAGCGATATTAGTATACAATTGAATATGCCATTATATATTCCCCATAATAGTGATGTTAGTATATCCACAACAATGTTAGTAAATCATTATAATCTAAACTGAATATTAATTATATGTAGTATGATTATCATAATGATCTTACACACAACGAAGTTATCACATATTATTTCTTTTAAAGTTGACTTCTCAATAGGTTATGCTTTAGAGACTATGCACAATGAAGTTAGATAATCTTTATCTTGAATATTGCTTATAGATGGTGTGTCATATATACATAGTTCATTATTTATACCCAAATCACAGTTCTAGATAATTATTATATCTATATATTTTTATATATTCCATATTATTATTTTTCAATCTAGATAGTTCTAAACCTATAATTTTTTCATTTCACTATTTCAATCTATATACTTTGTTGTATTATTAAGGTATTAATCGATGTCTGATAATAGGATGTGTTCTATAACATGAAAATTAATAACATATAGATAGATAGATAATTCTAATCTTATCTATATTATCAGGGCATTGGTAACATGTACGATCTGTCTAATGTTATCTATCTAATGAAAAATTAATAAATTTAACATGTGTTATAATGTATCATTATTAATACTATCAGAATTCAACCATTACAAAGCTACATGACAATAATCTAAACGCAAAAAATTTCCCATATTTCACAATATTAAACCAATAGAGCCTACCTCAAAGGCTCCCACTTGGAATGAGAGAGTTTCCTCCCTTTTGATCTACTCACTCTTCCCTTTTGCATTGCCTTCTTATTTTCCACTTTGTTCTCCTTCCTTCTTTTTTTTCTTTCCTTCTCCTTTATGTTTCACCCCTTTCTGCGTTTTTCTTTTCTTGTTTTCTTTTTTTCATGATTTTTCTTTTTTTATTCATTTTATTTTCTAAGAATAACGAAATACAATTGTTTTATTCTATTAATAGTGTCTTACCTTTATTTTATTTCCTTTATGGGGATTTTCCTATTTTTTAATATATATTTTTATAACTTAATGATTACTTTATATCAAAATTATAAAACAATTGCTTTATTTATTAGTTACTAACTTAGCATAGGTAAACAATCATCTTGGATTAATAATAACAGGACCAATGCTAATTGTAATGCAATCATACAAGATTAATTCATCTAAACATAAATATTAACTAACATGCATATAAACAATTATCTAAATGTAGATAACATAAAGAACATCCTAACTCTATCCATTCAAACTATGCATTTATCATGTACTATCTAATGTGGTATGTGCAGGGTTTTAGCCATTCTTTTATCATCCCTCAACACTTCCATATATGTCACCCTCTTCGATGATGTTCTCTCTCCATCATGCTCTGAGGGATGAATTTATCTTGTATTCAACCCATGAAAAGCATGTAGTTTAGTCCATAACATCATGACATATACATAATAAAATACTACTGAAATAGTAAATCAACATGATCACAATGTAAAGTAAATACAATATAGCTAAACTCATAGCAATGAAATCATGAAATCAAGCATCATACAACTGTCACATAATAGTATGACTTATAACTTATTTGATAGTAATCAAATCAAATTATCAACTATAAATATCCATGGATAATCAAGTAAATATGCTTAGTGAGAAATTAGGATGTGACATCCTTCCCCGTAACGCTGGTCATCATCTCAATGACACTTATTCAAACATAACTTCTAAATTAAAAACATTATTTAAAAAAAAAGTAATATATTATGAAGCATCAAATCAAGCAAATAAATGAAAAATTCATTTTTAGAACTCATCATAATCCTCCCAAGTAGCGCTATCCTTAGAGTATTGGTCCCACAAGACCTTTCACTATGACATATCCATATTACGTAAACAAAGTTTGTGAGTTTCAATTACTTTGATTGGTTCTACCATGACCATCCCGAGATTCAGAACCTGAAAAACATTTCAATCCATCACATGTGATGGATCAGCTATATAGTTTTTAAGATAAAAATCATGGAAGACATTATTCAATAGATCTAAGGATTGGTGGCAATACAATCCTATGCACTATAAGATTGACCACTTATATCACCTCAAAGGGTCCCACATATCTTGGTGATAATTTTGATGATTTATCATATTTATTTTTTAACCATAAACACATGAAATCATCATAAATCCCAAATATAAATGGCCAAAGAGAGTTCTACAAAGACTCCCATTCCCTTTACATATCTCTCTAACCTAGAGTGTTTTTCTCATTATGGAGAAAAGTGTTTAGAGAACCCAAAAATAAGGATGTGTATAATTTAATACCATCACTACTCCACATAGCTCTTGATAAGTATGACATGTCAATACTTCTGCTACTCCATGTAGATTTATAATCTATACAAAATTAAGGAATAAACATTCCTTACTATACATGCATATAACCATATGATTGAATTTGACAAGGCCCTCTTACCAAATATTGGGTTTGACAAGCTCCCCTTGTTAGATTCAAACTCAGTAACTACCAAGTCAATGTGAGACTAACTAGGATCCAATCCCATTTTTTAGTACTCACATTCCTAATTCACCACTCATCCCTTAGGTCTCCATGACCTAATGATCTCCAAAATGTGTATATGGTTCAATGAATCACACATCCATACTAACAGATCTTAGAGTGCAATGATATATCATAGTTATTATCTCATTTCACATCTTAACCCATCTAAGTTATATCCATACTTAGGAGGAAATTATGTTAAAATTAACATAAAAAATAAATTCCAAGGATCACATCATCCTTAGAATATTATAAAGGGAACAAGAAAGATAATGCATCCCCATTTGCTCGGCTAGCTACACTATAAGTTATAAGCTTATCTCAACCCCTTAGACTATCAAGATGTTTTACACATATTATTCCATACTTTCTCTAAGTTAAAGGTACATAAATGACTCATAAAAGTAACATGTTTTTAGTAAGATGAGAATAATACCAATCTAATCAAGGGTGAATCATAACATAATGATATAATCAACTTATAAATCTAAATCCGCAACAAATATAAATTTAAGGTTCACCACTCCACATAGTCAAAATTCACGAGTTTAGATACATTAGCACTAGAAAGTTTAACTCTAAAAATCCAAAAGTGGGAAGTATTGAACTAAAATTTCAACAACAAAACCTCTATGAAGAAAACATCGCAACCCAAGTTGCCAAAACCACTACACACTTACTAAACTTGTAAGTGTATTGTCACAACCTATTTACATAACTGAAAGGAAAACTATTAACCACATATATGCATCAATCCATTTAATTCCTAAAAAAATTTCAAAAACAAGTTTTTCGATTAAGGGAACACTTAATCACAATCATGATAATATGAATCCACATAGTCAGATTATAATGATGTCAAAACAACATTTCAAAAACAAGTTTTTCGATTAAGGGAACACTTAATCACAATCATGAAAATATGAATCCACATAGTCAGATTATAATGATGTCAAAGGAGGGTGAGAGAGTAACAACTCACCTCTATGCTAGCTATGTGAGATGACACCTCTTCCTAATCCACATAAACATATGGGGTATCAATCCATAAGCAAACTCCTAACGCATAGGAATCCTCAACAAAGATAACTAAACTCCACTATAAGGAGAATTTCCATTGCAATAGGTGGTACCAATCCATAAGAAGTCTTTTAGGATTCCCTCCCCTAAGATTAATGTAAATAAGACAAAATTCTATCTAAAATGCACATATTCTTAAGTGAGAAGCATCCTATGCTTTTTAAACACTCACAAAAAAAAACACAAGCGGTGAAGGTGAATTGATTTACATGTAAGGATGCAATCATTCTTGAGGTGTTCAATCTAAGTGATCAAAAATATTTTAGGAATATCATTTTCATTACTCATGAACTATGTTATGCGCTCACCTACCCAAACATCATACACAACCATCACCATTTAAACACTTAATAAACTAACCCTTTAACAACTTTAAGAGGGTATGAGTGCTCCTAAGGGTACACACTCAATAGACCACACAATATTTCATGGAATCAACTATAAATCATGGTCACTTCATAAAATAGGTCATATATGATTATGCCTTATCCCTTCTAGAATTTCCTTATGTTATCCTAATGTTCCTCACATCAGATGATTCAGTTAAATAGGTTCTTAGGTAAATCAGACCAAGAATTATGGATGTCTACTACTTTTAATATTCATAAAACCATACATGAAGATCTACTTAATCTCAAAAATCTAATCATGGTGTAATATGATTCTGCACTAAGGCACTACAAGTCCAAAATACACTTCACTTAATCAATACAATATTACATGTCACTAGGTTCTCCATACGTGGGTACAACTTGTGCTCTTGCATCTTAAGGGTTTCCCTATTAGAGGGTTGCTATTTAGGTTCATCTTGTTGTTCTTCCTCTTCATGTCCTTGAACTTCCTCTTTCAGGGCTGAAATTCAATCCCTAGTTTCATTCATGGTTGTGAGAATTTGATCCAACTTTGCTACTTGCTTAGTGCCAAATTAGTTAGGATCAAATAGAGGGGTGTTTTAATTGAGATTTGAAGGACCCTCTCTAGATACTCTAGTTTTCACCATTATCCTTTCTGGTAACCATAAGGACATGAAAATGTTAGTGGACTTATTAGGTCCTAGAGTTTGAGTCGTAACTCTGATACCACATGTAACATCCCAACTAGGTTCCACTTAGAATAACATATTTTTTTAATTTAATCAACATATTATTTTATTAGATTCACCATGAGAATAATCAGTAATCCATCTAAAACACACTAAGTATGTCACCTATAAAATAAACATGTGACATCTATCCATCATTGATCACTATCATCATATGAAACACTTCATAATTGAATATATAAAGTAATTATAGATTTACAGTCATGGTTGGTACAAATTTATAGCCACTATTGTCAATGTATAATAAGTAATAATTAAATATCATCATGTATAATGTTTCAATAATAATAAATATAATACAACATACACAATACAAGGCTCCATGAAGTATGAGTTTCCCGAACTCCAATATCTGTGGTAATATCAAGTGGTGTCTACAAAGAAGTACTTTTGTGGGGAGGGAGAGCATCATCCAAGCAATTTTTCACACCAACCATGGACCATTGATCCCTTGCACAATCTACCTCCAGGGAATGCCCCACCATCATGAATGAGTAGATAGTGATGGTGTGGGAATCAAAAGATACAAGCTATTACCCATGTGTTGTATGAATTCTAAGAACATGAAGTGTACCATAAATAAATTTGTTCTAACATAATATCACACAAACATGTAAATCATACCTATGAAAAGACAATGTTTAAATAAACATTACTTTGGCTAAAGTTTTTAATAGTTATTGATCTCTAAGATCAATCAAATTTATACACACCACTGGATTCGATTACCTTCATCTAGCATTGGTGATACTAGTAAGATAGTGAAGTCTGTCTCATTACTTACTTAGTACCAACAATACAAGATTTGGTTATTATAAATATAACCAATAGATTCATATAGATTACTTCCTACTAGCAGTCATAAAATACACTGAACATATGAATAATCAAGATGCATATATTTAGTACGTCAAATGTATGAATGAATATCCAAAATATTATTTATCACATAAATAATAACAAGCATAACAAGTATAATTTATACCAACCAGGTATAATCTATAAATATTTAATTTATGTAAGCACATTCAAACATAGGTACATTCTATGACAAGCAATCATAGTCCAGTATTTTCATGTACATAATACTTAATTTCAACAACCAATCATAATAAAAAAAATTCATAATGCCCATGACATAATATTCATTTAAGTAGCTTGTTATATTTTTAGGAGGCTGCATACATAGTGTCCAATCCTTCAGGAATCTATGACTTAGTTTTTAATAGACAATAAACTATAAATGTAAGCACACATCCCAATATACTAATATAATTTTTATAAGAACTTATACATATGAATATACTCAAATCAAGGATTTCATATTTTTTTTCAACCATTAAAATTATACATTCATGTTAATAGATTGAGTAGTAAAATCAATATATTGTCTATCTACATATTCTACTCTTCTCAAGCCAAATCAACATCAAACACTGATATGTATATCTCACCATGACTTAGGCTATATACAACCCCTCTATTAAACATCATATTGAATATAATTGAATAAATAATTGATTATGGAATTTATGATACTAAATATACAAATATTAGATATTCATGTCAACACATGGATATGAAGTTTAATACTTAATTTCACATTACTATGTTGATATCAAAATTAATTGCTAGTTTCATGATGGACATTAAACAGATAGTTCACTCTTTTATTACATAGTATAAATTATACTACAAGAGTTTATATCTTATGTTACTCAGATATTATAATAGTCTCATAGCTCACTATTATGGTCTCATAGTTTGCTACATGGACATCCATAATGTCTTTGCAATAGAGAACTTGTATCATCCCAAATATTATACAAACCATCCCAATCACAGCGTGAAATCTTCCCACATAGTTTATTTTGGTCTCATATGTCAAATAATATACAACATGTTACATGTGAACACTTTATATTCTCCATATAGAAACTCATATGTCTATATAATCTATGTATATACTACAAATCTTCTAATTTCCATTATATCTAAACTTCCCTACCTTAAAAAAAATTAGATATTCAAACTACAATGAAGATCACATGAGAAGAGAATATTAAAAATATATGATGAAGACATTAGTAGTGTTTTGTGTCTACCTCTAATTAAAGATGGTGTGTATAGAGGCATATTAATATTAATATTAACTGAGAATAGTTATATAAAGGCACATAGTTATTTGTACTTTGATTGTATGAATTTTATCCCTAATTTATGTTTGACAATCTAAAACTCCATTACAAACTTAAACTCCAATCTATAGTAAGCTATAACATTATAACTAAATATAGTCTGTAATAAAGTCATATACTTTAATGTATATCCCACAAGACCTTATTACTTGATCGCTATCATAAACATATAGCTATAATGTATAAAATGATATCATAAACTTTGCATATAACTTTAAACATGTTCATTTAAATATATATTGTATGTGTATCCACTCTTTATTATATGTTAATTAAAACTTTTTGTTATATGCTAATTGTAAGTGTATATGCAATGCATGGCTATGGAAAGAATGCTCTCAAACTCCTTGAATTGATGAAACATTTTGAAACATTCCTTGACCGAGTAAGCTTAATTTTAGTATTGATTTCATATTGCCATGCAAGTTTAGTGAATATGCATAGGAATATAGAGCTAGAAGTATTTACAGAAACTCTCATAATGTTATTTATCTATGTTATATAGTTCGCTACATGAATATATTATTCCACATATGCTTACATAGTTCACTATAACCAGTGAACTATATATATATAATTGTATGTTATATAGATCCACAATGATATTAATTGCATACAACGCTATTTTGTATAATGATTATTGATTATATCAAGGATAAAATTTAGCTAGATAATTTATCTATAACAACACTATTATTTATATAGGCTATCATTAGCTAGCCTATTATTTCTATAGTGCGATATTAGTATACAATTGAATATGCCATTGTATATTCCCCATAATAGTGATGTTAGTATATC
The DNA here is from genome assembly GCA_037957365.1 of Torreya grandis. NCBI lineage: Eukaryota > Viridiplantae > Streptophyta > Pinopsida > Cupressales > Taxaceae > Torreya > Torreya grandis. The sequence goes on along the minus strand of JARHVA010001430.1, from coordinate 1,584,296 downwards.
CACAACAATGTTAGTAAATATATAGTAAATCATTATGTTCTAAACTAAATATTAATTATATGCAATATGATTATCACAAAAATATTACACACATCAAAGTTATCACATATATTATTTCTTTTAAATCTACCTTCTCAACAGGTTATGGTTTAGATATTATGCATAGTGAAGTTAGCTAATCTTTATCTTGAATATCACTTATAGATTGTGTGTTGTATATACATAGTTCATTGTATATACCTAAATTATAGTTCTAGGTAATTATTATATCTATATATTTTTATATATTCCATATCATTACTTTTCAATCCTATAAATATAGTTATATATCTATATAGTTTATTGTATATTTAATCTGTACAACTATATATCTATAATTTTTTTCATTTTTTTGGTTCAATCTATATAGTTTGTTGTATTATTAAGGTATTATCAATGTATGTCAATAGTATGTGTTCTATAACATACATATTAATAACATATAGATAGATAGATAATTCTAATATTATCTATATTATCAGGGCATTGGTAACATGCATAATCTATCTAATTTTAGTTATCTAATGATAGATTAATGAATTAAACATATGTTATAATGTATCATTAATAATATTCTTAGAATTAGACCAATACAAAACTACATGAAAATAATCTAAACACATAAAATTTCCTATATTTCACAAGATTAAACCAATAGTGCCTATCTCAAAGGCTCTCACTTGGAATCAAAAAGTTTCCTCCCTTTTGCTCTACTCACTCTTCCCTTTTGCGATGCCTTCATCTTTTACATTTCATTTTCCTTCCTTCCTTTTATCTTTCCTTCTCCTTTTTCTTATGTTGCACCCCTCTATACCTTTTTCTTTTTTGGTTTTCTTTTTTTCACGATTTTTCTTTTTGTTTTTCTTGTTTTATTCATTTTATTTTCTAAGAATAATGAAATACAATTGTTTTATTATATTAATAACATATTACCTTTATTTTATTTTATTTCTTTCCTTTATGAGGATTTTAATATATATATATATATTTCCTAACTTAATGATTTATTTATCTCCTACTTTTTTTTTTCTAACTTAATGATTTATTTATCTCCTAATCATATATATATATATATTTCTAACTTAATGATTTATTTATCTCCTAATCATAAAACAATTGCTTTATTTATTAGTTACTAACTTAGCATAGGTAAACAATCATCATAGCTTAATAATAATAGGACCAATATTTAATTATAATGCAATCATACAAGATTAATTCACCTAAGAATAAATATGAACTAACATACACATGAAAAATTATCTAAATGTAGATAATATAAAGAATGTATTGACTCTATTCAGTCAAACTATGCATTTAACACATATTATCTAACATAGTGTCTGCAGGGTTCTAGCCATTCCTTTGTCCTCCCTCAACAACTTCATCTATGTCACCCTCTATGATGATGATTTACCTCTGTCGTGATTTGAGGGATGAATTTGTCTTGCATCTAACTCATGGTAAGTAGGTAGTTAGTCCATAACATCATGGCATACATATCATAAAATACTACTGAAATAATAAATCAACATGATCACAATGTAAAAGATATATAATACATCTAAACTATTAGCAATGAAATCATGAAATCAAAGCATCATAAAATTATCCCATAACATTATATGACTTACAACTTAGTTAATAGTAATCAAATAAAATTACCAACTATAAATATCCATGGATAATTAAGTAAATTTGCTTAACGAAAAATTGGGTTGTGACAAGAATATTCTCTATGAAATGAACTTTTGAAACCATTACAAGGAAATTGTGAGGGGTAGAGACAAAGCATAATCTCTTACAGTTTCATGAGGGATTAATTTAAGCACTTCATATAGGATTATATTTCACTAGTGATGAGGAATAAATGGTGGCATGTTTTATCTTGCATCAAAAACATTATTTAAGGACCAAAACTTTGTCAGTATAATGCATAACTTTTGAAACACATGCCCAATCTATGATCTATCTTCACATTCACATTCATATGTGTGTATGAATGCAAGAGTGACATTCATTTTCCATCTATCAACCTTGTTGATAAATATTTGATACTCGTTTCAAATAGAATTTTCGTAACTATTAAGAAAATGAAAGTTCTTCTCTATTAGGAGGCAAGGTTCCCTTTGTAGAAATCATTAAAAACTAATCTAAAAATATCTATAATATATTTACAAGTTGGATAGGGGTTTTGTTTTATGACATTAAATAACAAATAAAAATGGAGAAAGAGAAGGTGAAGAGTGACGTATGAATGAGAAAACACAAATTGTATTCAATCACACAATGAGGGAATGTTTAATGAAAGTAACATACTTTATTGAGATCAAACATGATTAATGCTTGAAATGATGACAAATTCATTATATATATATATATATATATATATATATATATATATATATATATATATATATATATATATATATATATATATATATATATATATATATATATATATATATATATATATATATATATATATATATATATATATATATATCAAAGTAAATTAGATGAAGTTCTAAATTTATTTGGTTCTTGGTTGAAGATCAAACACAAAGTTTCTTTCTCCTTATTTTAAGATTCAATTCTCATGGGCATATAAAAAGCCCCTTTTAAAATTATCATTTCTTCCATTTATAGGGATATGTTGGAATGGACTGACCCTTCACATTCATTTTGACTGTTCACATTCCATTTTTTGTCCTATTCTATCTTTCACTATTTGAAAAATTACACTAAGAAAATATAACTTTCCCAAAATATAACATTGATAAAAAAAATAGAAGAAGAACTACAACATCTTATGATGCCTTCTTCAAATTACCAACCAATGTTGAAGATTTTGGAATAATAACAAAAATATTAACATGGTCTTTGATCTATGAAAATTTAAACCTTTTAAATCTATATACTACCTCCATAATATCATTTCCCTTTGGTACCACCACATGCCTTCAATGTGTTAGCCACCTTTTTGAAATTAGTAGAATGGTGTTTGAAACTTTTATAAGTTCAATCAATTGATTATTGATCTAAAACTCAAACGTCTTGGTTGAATAATATTTCAAGAATACATAAATAATAATGATATCTTTGAGAAGAGAAATTTTATTGCTAAAAAATTGTAGATATAACATATGCCTATCTCTAGGAAGAGATGTATATCTTCTTTTTCAAGATACATATCTATTTATATCTATTTTTAAAGGTAAGAGAAGGATGTGGAAGGTCACCAATATCAAGGGAGATGAAATGGTTTGACTTCTATTAATTAAAATAATACAAAATTTGAGAAATTACTATTTTTAGAAACTTACTATTTTTAGACTACACTACTAAAATTGAAATTTGGAGTACTTCTATTTGGTTTATGGGGGTCAAAAACCACCAAGTAGAGATATGTTACATCTCATGGTGTTCCCCTCATTATTATATTTCCAACAGTTCAAATGGGGAGTCAAACGAAGCTATGGTGCAAAAGTTATGGCTCCCAGAAGTTCTGCCACCAATTGGGGTAGGACTGTCACCTGAATTATCACCTGAAGTGTTGCTTGGATCATTGCCTCAAGTGTTTTCCAGATTAATTATTCATCTCTTATAGTGAAATATGAATTTCACTGAGTATAATCATGGAATCAACACTAAATGCATTCTCTTTGAATAACTCTTCATGAATCACCTTCTTTAACTGAGATTTCACTTCATATACAATATACAAGGTGACTATATCTTATTTGATCAATTTGAAATTTATTTCATTAATATTTGAAGAGAGAAATTTCTACTTCTCTCTTTCAATGTTAACTTGTTCTTGTAATTATCTAATTTATTTATTCAAGATTTTGATCTTCTAAAAAATACATTCAAACCACTTGCAAGAATTGTCAACTTTTGATTTGTCAAATATTCCAACTTTGACCATTACATCTATTTTGATATTAATCATTTCACAAACATCATCCTTCACATTTTCCCATAATTTCAAGTTGCTATCATGGGATTTAATTTCTTTATGTATATTGATGATTTCACTATCAATATCCTCATGCAATTTCAATACTTCATCAATATACTTCATTCCATTCAACAATAACACTTCCACCTAGGATTCCATAGTTTTTCCATATGAGTTTTATTTGTTGATAGTAGTAATGGATTATTTGTTAGTACTAGGCACTTGGGAATGGGCATCTACTTGAGGTGTTCTAGGTGTGCCAACTAGATTAAGGAGATAGTTTAAATATCCTACCAACTACTTGATCATATACATGAATTTCTCTTGAGTGAGCTCATCCTACTTTGATCTCTTGATCATTTTCTTAGTGGTTTCATGCAGGTTGGGAACATCACCTTATCCAGTTGCTTCCCTAAGTGAAATCCTATTGAGAGTTTAGTCACTCAGAACCATTTCTTACACATTCTTCTCTACATTAGGTGTAACATATCTAAACATTAATTTTTGGAATGGTCCATCACCAATCTAGAAGTGGTCTTAACCCTCTTTGAAGGGGGAGACTTGATTAGATTAACAACCACATCAAAATATGGGTTTCTTTATTCCACCACCATTTTAATTTTATTTAGCATGGGTTACACCCATTAGAATGACATATCAATAATTATAGTCATTTGAGTTATAGCAGAAGGTGGTGTAGGTTAATTTAGAGGAGAATATTCTGGAATATGAGGAATAGATGGGGAAATGGAGGGGGATGAAATAATTACTACTTCAACTTATTTAAGTAGTTGATTTTGAGTTGCCTACAAGGTCGAGGTAAGGTGATGTTAATTAGTATTAGGAATGAGGAGAGAAGAGTCAATAAGAGATAAATAAGATTGCAGCACAATAGTCTTATTTATTATTAATTTCCTACCCATAGCAAATATTTCCTCATAGGTGTTAGTGAGTGATTTTAACTTCTTAAGATCTTTGTCATTTCCATCTTTAGAGCTTAAAGATCTAGATGACTGAAATATAAAGCTAAAAATAGTATTATTTAGAGTTATTGTAGGTGTTGGCTTCAGAGGATATGATGCCTTTGATCTCTTAGAGTTTCCTACGCCCATAAATTTTACAAATTTATTATTGAACCATTTATTGGTTTGGAACAACACAACCTTGTTTCACCTTATATGTCTACAAGCCATCTTACTAACCAATTAATGGTTGGCAAAGGAGAAACATCTATCTCAACATATCTAATTTCAATGACATTTGTCATGTCATCAACCATGCCATTTATTACCCATTAATCTATGAAATCCTTGATCTAATTAATTGTCATCATACTCCACTCTCATCTGATCATTTTTTAATATCAAAGGAATATTTCTAGTAATATTCTAGATGAGACATTCTATTATGAAGTACCAATGCTGAGATTAATTTTCATGAATCCCTTACTATCAATAGAATCTCTACAAGGATAACAATGAAGGGTGAACTGAGACATGGAAGACTCAATGGCCTGAGCATTGACTACAATTTTATATGAAAAAGGTCCCAATGATATTGGGAATGACACCCTGAGGACATCCTTATCTTTTCAACATTTATGAATTTCTACTAATTTTATGCACAACTCGATCGATATGATCTTATTATTGGAAAACCTTGGTATCCACATGGGATATCATTTAAATCCTATGAACTTGATATAACTAAAATTTTGGAATTGAATGAAGTAACTACCATACTGCTTGATCAAGTTAGCCGCTTCATCAAAGATTATTCTTCCCCAATATTCATTCAAAGCTTGCACTATCTTCATTGTGACAATATCATTCACCCTTGTGAAATGTTTATTGTTTTTGGGTTCTTTTCCTTTAATTTAACATTACTTTCCCCGACCACATCCAAAAATAGGATAATAAGTCCAACTAGCTATCACATGAAAAATGATCTTGTGCACTTACCCGAAGCATGTGGATTAAGACTGGATCCCATGGGTTCTACTGCATGATGGTCTATACATTAGGCTTTCTATATTGTGGTCTTTGAACATGCACTTAGTTCTAATTTAAGATATCATAGTTAAGATAATTCATACCATGCACTCATTCCATACTTATATTATTTATCACAACTAAAGAGAGGTGAAAATTGAGAAAAATATTAGTAGTACAATTAGTTTCATAACAAGTTTACATGTATCTCAACAATATAGGTATTCCATTTTATTATATGTCATTAGTCACCATACAAAAGTCTTGATGCATATTACAAACATAAGCTCATGATTACATTTACCATTACATAGAAATAACCAATGACATCAAAAACATTCTAAGTAAAATTAGGGGTATTTATATATGATTCTACCTCAATCATTCAAGTACAAAATTAATACAAAATTTATGATTTTATAATAAAATTTTACAATAATGAGTCATGACACATTGTTATATTGAATTCCTATTGATATGGGCCTAACTTCCCCTATATACCTATTCTATGATAGATATATGATTTTGTCACCTATATTCTCATGGGTTGGTATTAGATCCATGCTTAAGTTATTCTCCTTCGATGCTCATGTGAACCATTTCCTTAACTATTTTTGCCTTTCATGTCATTGTCCAAGTCATATGCTAATTTATCGAGTCTTACATCCTTGGTTCCTCTATTTTTTTTCATCCTTATTCTTTACAAGTTGATTCTTCCAATCTAAGGTCTTCTACACCAAGTATTTCATGCCTTGGCTTACTTCTGTTAGGAATGGTAAAAACATTCCAACCCAAGCATCCAAAGATTTAGTAAAATGAAATGCAAAATAAGGCAACTCAAATTATTATTTAGAATAATGAGATGCCATTACAATACGAAGCCCTTACATAAGTAGGTAAGGCAAAACAAAGAACTAACCTAACTAAGAAATGTGGGATAAATCCTCACATAGGACAAACTAAGAAAAAAGACAAAATACCTAGCTAATAGACTAGTAAACATGATAAATACAAAATCTAACACCCCCCTCAAGTGAAGTTAGGGGATAACAATAGCCCAAAAAGAAATAGTGTCATATCCACATTATGAGTACCATAAACTAGGCTTGATAAAGTACTCATGTACAATATGTATCTATGAAATGAAGAAGGAAGATGTCCTCATGAACACCCCCCAATGACAACTTCTAAAACCCCAAGCATGCCACACAAATCAAGGAAATGAGGTGATGTAAAAGGCTTTATGAAGATGTCTACAACCTACTACTTAATCAAAATGTACTCCAAACTAAGAAATCCATCTTGAATGTGATGATAAATGAATTGCATATATACCTTAATGTGCTTGGTCTAATGGTGCTCAATTAGGTTGTGGGATATGTGAATTTCACTTTAGTTATCACACCAAAGTACAATGGGTGAATCCTATGTGAAGCCAAAATCTGTCAACAACTAATAAAGCTAAAGAACATGTTGAATTACTGTAACTACTAACCTATACTTAGCCTCTGTAGATGAAAGTGAAATAGTCTACTAATTCTTGTACAACTAAGCAATAGGTGAAGAACCAAGACAAAATATGTATCCAAAAGTGGAATGCCTATCATCAAGAGAATCCACCCAATCTGAATCATTGTTCCCAACCAACTAAGTAAAACCCCTAGTGTAGTGTAATTCAAAATGAGTAGTACCTCACATATATCATAAAATCCTCTTGGCAGCCTTCTAATGACTATCATGAAGGGCATGTGTAAACTTAGATACAAGCCCAACTGTAAATTAAATATTGGGGAGAGTATGGGTTAAATACATAAATCTCCCAACCATCTATCTATATAATGTAGGATCAAAAAGTGGAGTAGTACATGTGGTAGTGAGAGTCACTCTAGATTGAAAAAGATAAGAACTTGGCTTGCAATCAACCATGCCAAAATGTTGAAGAAGATCAAGAGTGTACTTATGCTAACTCAAATAAATCTTTGTATTTAACTATGAAATATTTAATTCAAGGATGAAGTGCAAAAGTCCAAGATATTTCATATTGAACTATGTTGAAAGTACATGTTGAATAGCTTGAATCTGAGAAGAAGAGCCACTTGTGAGAAGTAGATCACCAACATACAAGACCAGTATAATAATTTCCTCCCCAATATGCTAAATATACACTATGGGATCAGAGTGGTAGTGAAAAAATCTAGTGGAGAGAAGAAATTAATCCATCTTCTCATACCAAGCCTAAGGGACCTATTTGAGACTGTAAAGAGACTTCCCAAGTCAAAAAACAAGAGAAGAATCATGAATAAACCTAGAAAGCTAATCCATATAGATTTCTTCTTGTAAATATCCATGTAAGAAGGAACTCTTAACATCCATCTGATACATTGGCCAACCTTATGATGTAACAAGAGAAAGTATAAGGCAAATATAATCTATCTTGGTAACAAGCACAAAAGTCTCAGACTAGTCAATACCTTCGACTTGCGAGAACCCTTTTGTAATAATACATGATGCAGCATATTTGGTACATTAAATACACTTACACCTAGCTAACTTTATTATATTAGGAAGAGTGACCAAATCCCAAGTGTGATTCTTCATTAAATAAGAATACTCATTTGTCATTGTATCATCCCACTCTTGTATCTCATGAGCCTGTGAAAAATACTATGGATCTATAGAGAATGACTGACACAAAATTCCAGTACCTTTAGAATGTTTATGATGATGTCAAGTGGTTGAAATATCTTATATAAAATTTGATACCTCAAAAACTATAGTACGAACCCACCTAGGTAGAGTGGCAACATTAGTGTGAGTAGGATCCTCAACCTCAATAACCTCTTCAAGAATATCTTGAACTAGCTCCTCAAAGAATGAATCCTCAAGAGGAGGTGATGAATCATCAAAAAAGAAGAAGAAGAAGGAATGGAAGAATATGAAGAATCATGAGATGTGAAGTGCTCATCAAACTATACATGTGTTTAAAAATGAACATCATGAATATCAAGATCTAAAATATGATAAGCTATCATGTCCTCATAATATCCTAAAAAATCAAAGGTTTTCTCTTCTTATCCAATGCCTTCATTTTATTATTTGGTACAAATTTCCAATCAAGGCTCTCAAAGACTCAAAAACATGAGACATCAAGCTTGGTTCCAAACCAAGCCTCCTCTAGATTTAATTCTCAAGTGCTTTGTGTGGTGTGCAATTCTGAATGTAGTTCACACAATTAAATCCCTCTGCCCAATAGATAGGAGGTAAATCCCATAAATGCATTATGTAATTATCCATCTCCTTCAAAGTTAATTTCTTCCATTCTAGTAGTCTATTATACTATGGAGTATGTGCAATAGAATTTTGGTGAACAACACCATGATCTACCAAAAAATTAGAGAACTCTCAACTAAAGTACTCCCCCCCCATTATCTGTACGAAGCTTCTTGATATAATTAGAAGATTGTTTCTTGACCAAAGCCTTAAAGAATTTGAAGTGAAGAAATACATCACTCTTGTACTTGAGAAAATAAATCCAAGTACACCTTGAGAAATTATAATGAAATTAAGGTGCATAATTATCTCTATTGAAATAAGGAGTAGGATTAAATCATTGTGCATAAGCTCTACTGGTGAATAAGCTCTTATGGACATACACTTAGGAAATAAATCTTGGCGTTATTTCCCTAATGCATAACTAGGAAAAACTCCATCAAGACATGAAACTATATGAACAAACTATACCATACTGTAAGTGCTCAACTCCTTCAAGTATATGTAATTGAGATGTCCAATTCTCTCATGCTGAAGCCTACTCTTAGAATCTTCATGAGAAATCAAACACATCCATATAGAAAGAGTATCATCAAAACCCTTAAAATAATAATACTAAGAACTATGATAAAAAACTCCATATGCAATAAGTTTGTGTGGCTCTAACAAAGCTTAAACTTCAGCACCCTATGGTGTGAAAGTCACTATCTTGCCCTAACCAGAATGGAAAATATGATAACTAAAATCAGATTAGTGGTGATGTATGGAACATATAATGCATCATTGATGTGTTCACCATCTATCTATATGTCACCCTTTACTTTAACAGAAATAAAGGAAGAATATCAAACTTCAATGTTGGAAGTAGAACTTAAACCAAGATATACAAATGACTCCTTAGAATAAGCCATGTGGCATGAAGCACCAGGATATAGAACCCAACTGTCTAAAATCGGTGACTATGATCTCCCAACAACATTAAGTGTTTTTTGATGCTTATGATATGGAGAAGAAGTGGAGATAAAACTCTTGTGTTTCTTAACAACATATTACAGGGGTTGCATTCTCTTGAAACACCTAGACTCTTCATGACTTGTCCCTCCACAATAGGAGCAAGATATGTTAGACATATTCTTGGATTTGGAAGATGATTTAGGTTTATATTTTTTGGTGTTGGGCTTAGGTACATTTTGAGATGGAGGAGGAGTGTTTTTCTTCTTACTCTTTGTTTTTTCCTTGTTCTTAGGATGTGATGATACTAATGTTTTTTTAGAGGTGGAAGAGTCAAGGTGAGATAATTTGGATTCCTCCCTAGTAAGTCTCTCACAAAAAAACTCTAAATCTAATATTTTGAATGTGGCACCTAAGGCATCCATGCTAGAGAAAAAAGTAGAAGCAAAGATTTAGAATGGACCACTTAACTTGGACAAAATCAAGTACACACACTCTTCATCTTTCTTATCTCATCCATTCCTTTTCAACTGTGTCAAAAAATGCTTAAGCATAGTGAGGTAGTCTACAACAAAGGTAAAGTCATCTGGATTGAGTGAAGTAATCTCCACTTCAAGATGCATGGCTCTCATATGATCTAATTTCCCAAATAAACCCTTTAGCTTAGCCCATACTTTGAATGGAGTATCACATCCATCTAAATGAAACATCAAACTATCACTCACATAAGTCCCTATCAAACCCATACACTCTTCAAACTTACATTGGTGCTGAAATTTTTCAAACTCTCTTCTGAACTATGGCTGAGTTTCATTCATTAGGGACCATAATCCTTTGCATTTTATAACTATTTCCATTCTAGGTCTCCATGTATGGTAACTGTGTGCTGTCAAAGGCTCATAATTTTCAATACTAAAAGTAGAATCCATAATAGTGAATCATTAAAGAGCAAAAAGAATGTAAATGGGTGCATAAATCAGCACTGAGATAACCCTCCAAAAGATTGTATTAAGGACCCCACCAATTTGGCACTTTATATAATTAGTGCATTTTTACAAATTAATGACACTAATGTATAGATAATTGAAAACCATACACTTTTGAAAAAAAATATAATTAAAATTTGAGTTACGGTTCAAAAGTTAGAGGCTTTACGAATTTTCGTAAATGGGTCAAAAACATTAAAAATACACTAGAAACAAATTTTAGTGACCAAAATGGAATTGAAGGTAGGTGTGCAACCGCTCCTTGGAATTAGAATCAAACCATGAAATTATAAAATACAACTAAAGTGAAAAATGATCCTCCTAATTACCTATATGTGCATACAAGTGAATTATACTTCCTTTTGAGGCAAAAGATACAACTTATAAAAGAAATAATGAATTAATAGGCTATTTTTTAGAGGAGAAATGGTGGATTACTAGTTTTTTTCACCTTGACAATGGCTGAGCAAGTAAAATGGGATGCCACCAAGATGGATTATGCTAAAAAAGGATGATTTTAGACTTTCAAAGGTAACTCCATGCACCTCCAACACACTTCTTGATACCAAACACAAACCACACAATAAATTATTCCAAGGTCATCCTCCTCTTTACTAGTTCCTCTCTTTCATTCCAAGGTAGAATTTAGATTCAAGTAGATTGCAAAAACTAAGGTTTTAACATAAGTGACAAGAATGAAACCTAGGAAAAGGAATACTCCATGTAGCTCCACGTCCCCTCCTCCAACACCTATCCTCAACTAGCTATGCACCACATAATTTTGCAAAGAGATGTGTCTCCTCACACTTCTAATGCCTTTATAAAGTTAATGGGCTATCTAACACCACCACAAAATAAGAATGTTTATCAAGCAGATCCAGATGATACCAAACCTATAGAGCAGAGAGAAAAATAATGTAGGTCAAAACTTCCAATATAGAGGTCTTAGGCATTTAAACACAGTCCAAAAAAGGATCAATGCATGGTAGAATGCTATCCAAAGATTTCAATGTTATCCTCCTTGATCCTCCACACTAATCTCTCTTTCTCCTCCCATGCAAACCCTCTTCTAATGTTGGTCCAAGTAGAGAAATGTAGGACACAAGGTTTGAGGAGATTCTTATCTGAGTGTAGACAACAAAAGAAACTCTAAGTAGAGCTCCACACTAACTTTGTAAATGGAATGTAGAGTTAAAAAATTAATAAAAACTTATAGTCCAAAGCATAGTCAACAAAAATATAGACCACATAAAAGAAAACTCAGAAAGCTTTGTGCAGATTTTCAACCTCAACATACTATTCCTCTTTCCAATACACTCTAAAAATGAAACTCCACACAACTGCAATGCACACCAAAGAGTAATAGTCTCTAAAAAAGGCTTCTAATTATCCACATAAATAACACACAACCCCATGCCACTTCTTTCTTCTTAATGCTCCACTCCATAATGCAATTGACAATGAAAAAGAAAACACTTTCTTCAAAACTTCAATGCATTTCTCCAAAGTCATTGTAGATCCAAAAGAGGAAGTAGCAACTTTGGCAAGGGAAGTAGAAGTAAAATAGAATTATCTAAAAAAAATTTAGAAATAGAGGATGGTTGAAACCTTTCAAGGCTCTGATACCATGTTGGAATGGTAAAAACATTCCAACCCAAGAATCTAAAGAGTTAGCAACAGGAACATGACACATGAAGTTGCAAATAAATGAGATGTAAAATATGACAAGTTAAATGATTATTCAGAATAATGAGATGCTAGTATAATAGGAATCCCTTTCATAAGTAGGAAAGGCAAAATAAATAACTAGCCTAACTAAGTAATGTGGGATAAATCCTCACATAGGACAAACTAGGAAAAAGATGAAATACCCAACTAATAAACTAGCAAACATGAGCAATACATACTCTAACAACTTCCATGCCTAAGTTTAATTTCACACCCAAGTTTACTTTTTTGCCCAAATCTCCCATGCCATCTTACCAAAAAGCATTTAGAAGAAAATGATATGAAATTTAGTGTCTAAAATCACCCCACATTAATTCAATGGTTCATATCAAACTATGTGCCTTCCTCAGGTCCTTCAAATACCAAAAAATTAGGTCCCATTTGCTTGACCTGATACATGACCTCCTCCCAATGGTTTAATCTAGTTTGTATCTTATATGTAATTTCTTCAACTTTGCCTCTAAGTCAGTTGGTCTTCTTGAGTTACTCTAGAAAATCTCAAGTGATGCATAAGCATCCTTGTGGATGTCCTTAAGTGTTTCATCTTGTATCAAAACCCATCCTTATAGTATCATAAAACTGGTGATAATCTATTGGTGATGAGCACTTGTTTTAATTTTGAGTGCCTCCACATCTTGGAATGATTTGGTGTACAACATTCTATCCTTTATTTTGAGTGCATTCTTGACTAGTTATTGTTGTTGGTGTTCCTCTAGCTAAAGCATAGATTTCAAAACTTTGGTGGGTCGTGCCAACTTAATAAAAACCATATTCTGAGATGGAATTAATGGTACCCACTTGGGCCAAAAAAAATCTTACATGCTTCTACAGATCCTAAAAATAACTTCCTATCCCAAGTTTACTCATGTTGGGGGTTAACTTGGTCTTTAGATTTTTTTAATAAAAGGTTCACCCAAGTCACTAGCTTATCAATAGGTTCACCTATATTGGCAAGTGTCAACTCTTGTTAAAAAATTGATTTACATAGTTGTAGAGTCTTTAACTGAGATATCATTATTGCTTCTAGATAGTACTTGAGCTCATCTAGTTCTTATTCAATATTTATTATTTCAGTACATTCATTTTGGTCTAAGGCAACAACCTCTTGATGCTTTCATTAAATATGATTAACATCATAACCTTGTAAATAATTCTAATATGTGACTGCAAGAGCCAACTTAATAAAGGTCATGCTTGCTTGGGATGGTGAACATTGTCAAGGATCTACCCAAAATGCTTCAAGAATATTTGCCCCCTCTGACACTAAATCAATGCTAGCTGATGGAATCTCAAAATGGTGTTCATCATTAAACAAATCCATATAAAACTAGACCTCACATTAAGTATGATTGTAAGCATCTTCCTTGAGGAAATACCTCCACATATATAATTATCCTTCAGGGATGTTCTGCTAGAGATATCCTCGAACATAGAGGGTATCATCCTTAGTTCCTTATTATTATGTTGGTTCCTCAGTAGGACCCTTACCATTATTTGGGTGATTCTCAAAGATCTCAACATATAGATCAATCTATTGTTGGGTGTTTGAGCCAACATCCTTGTCCCTAACACTTAGAGTTGTGCCTCTATTTGCCCCCTCTTCACTAGCAAGACTTTTAGTGTCTATTTTCACATCATTAGGGGAAAAATATTCTTTTTATGTTGGGGTTTCCTCTTCAATATTGGGGGTGGTTTCATTAGATTATTTTTTAGGTGATGGCTGAGGATTCGCCACCTTTTATTCTGATACCCCAAAACTTAGTTTAGAATGCCCCTCTCCTGAAGTAATAACACTCTATTGGTTAGAATTAAGTCCCTTTTGTTCCTATCATGTGGGCATGCCTTGGTATTTGGGAGGTGATGGAGCCATCCTTTACCGCTTGGGTTACTCACCTTGTGCACTTCTAGTGGAATCAAGCCTTGTCCTCCTTTATTCTCTGTACTGCCTTTTTTGTACTGCTATTTTTGGTGGGAGAGAAAGGGTTTTAATGGGGGCATCCTGGTTGCATAAAGCCTTCTTCTTGGGATTGACCATATAACAAAATGTGTGAATATGACCTCTAATGATAATTTATTTCACGTTGATATATGTAACATCCATCTTGACCTTATACTTATATGCTTTTTTTCCAGGATAAACATATAGTTATTAAAGAGTATGAGTTTAAACATCAATTTTATCAGCATCAATGCTCACCTTAGGCATGCCATAAATATTTTTCACATGTTTTAAGTACTTAGATGTAAATACATATGCTATCTTGAGCCACCTAGATAAGTTATCTTTGGGCTCCATCTAGATACATGCAAGAGAATAATTTTACATCACAACAAACTAGGTTTGGGTTCTTGTCTGCACCAAAAACTCCTTAGGGACATTCCATTCATTATTGAATGTCTACTTTAACCCTTCAAACCATCCATTCATTTTTAGTTTGTGGGAAGGGGAGATGGTGCCTAGACAAGTGAACTATTGGAATAATTTTGCAAAGGACTTTTTCTCTGGTGGGTATACCCACTTCAACTCTTTCCCAAAGTATTCTAGAATGCTAATTTCATCAAATATTAAGAAAAGGAGAAACATGCCCCACAAAAATTTATGATTTGGAAGGGGATTGCCCTTATCTACATCCTCCAAAATCTTCTCATTAAAATACATGGCATAATCATGTTTATGCCCCTAAGCCATCTAGCTTGCCACATAGAGGTGCACCATGCCTACCTCTTTTGACCTATCTTCACCCCTAATCTTAGACATTTCCAAGTGAAAAGCTATCTAAATGGTAGGTTATTAGAGGCTAGTGATATGTATTTAATGTCCCTCCTAAAATTTAACCACTGCCACCCCCTTCTCCACTTACTTATGGTCTTCAAGATCCATATGAACATCCATGCCTGAACATTATAAGCCTATCACTTTACTAACCCATTGGGCAATGATTCACATCCTGTGTACTGTAAAGTATAAATAGTCTTTATGGACATGTGAGACCAAAAATCTCACCACTTACATAGGCTTATAAAACTAAGTCAAGTTAAATAATTAGAAAACCCCAACATCATTCAGGTGATTTAAAACTATGAGTTCATAGGTGACCTTGTTCCTTGTATTCTAGTGCTTGACTCTGTAGTGTCATTACAAGTCTCCCTCATTTATAAGATGTCAATGGTTATAGTCAAGAACTTGAAATGAAGACACCTTTGACTCCCTCTCTTCTTCACTTAAGACCGATTTGGGGTATTGAATTTATTCAATCAACATAGAGGGTGGAGGTGGTATTATGGACTTGTTTTTCCCCATCGCATACCATTATTAGTTCCTTCTTGATATAAGTTTTCATTACTTATTATGCCTTGTTTTTTACTTGCATGATAGAATCACTATGGATTTCCTCCTAGATCAGAATAGGTCATCCTCCTATGCCCTCATACTCTTCTTCTTTAGCTATAACTAGTAAATGTTCACTTCTCTAGGCCTTCTGCTTTAGCCACATTACCATTTGACGATTCCAAAGGTTGAGGCATATTCGTATGAATATTTTGAAAGAATATGTGTTTATTGGTTGAATTTCCTTGGCTTTCTATTTCAACATCCTCTAATGGTGGATGTCAATACCTTTAACTTGAAACTTCCTCAACAACATTCCTTCAATCACAATTTCACTATTTTCCTAGTTCATAATTGTCACCTCACTTCTCAGCTTCAAATTTGTCACTAGATTTTGATAAATGATCCTTCCAATGGATTAAAAATGATTCACATGGGCTCTATAAATTTAAAAAAATCAATAGTAAAGTATTAAAATGAGGACCTTATAAATATATATAGTCTTGAGGACTTGCAATATTTATTCTCTCATTCCTTCATCCATCATTTCACTCTTTAATGATTTCTAATGGTATGCTATGACACCTATTTGGCACACTTTCCATTTAATTTTTTTTCCATTTAATACACCTTTACCATTCTTAGGATTTATTCATAGTGTATGCTAGTTGTAAAAACATTTAAATTTCCATTTTTAATGTGGGAACTACTTTTTCCATCCTAACCCATTTGCAATGGCTTTTCCTTTGTCATTATTTTTCCATACTTTAGGTCACGTGCCACCTCCTTTATGAATTTCTTTCTCCTTATATGCTTTCACTTAAATGCCTATTATGTGTGTGTTTCCCTTGTGCTTTCTATTGCACTTTTGATTATACATGTGCCCACCATGTGTGTTACTCTTCACATATTTAACTTTCTTGTGCATGATTCCTTACAAATTTTACTTACTTTTATTTGTTACATATTTAATTTAATCATATTTAAACTGACCCCACACTAAAACATTGACATGGTCCTTCATGGTTATGACCAAAATAGAAACAAAAGATAACCATGTGTTAAACTAAACCTAAATAAAAGGTGCGTAACCAATGTGTTTCTTTATTGGAAAAAATAACAAGGATAAACTAAAATAATGGCACACATCTTATTGAGAATTCTTATAAATATTATATGGAATGATAGGGCTGAAGCTGACTACCATTAAAATGACCTAGAAGAAATTGGCCATATAACTGCCTTAACTTGTAGGTGTCAACGGGATGGATGTTATGAATGATGAATGTACCATCCCAATAGATTTTAAGTTTACCATAGTGACACAAAAACTTGGAATCATAGACCAATACATGCATACCAAGAGAAGAAGTTTTATTCTTAAGATGTGTATCATGTCAGGCTTTCTGATTTTGTTTTTCAACTCCTTGAATCTATTGGGAAAGAAAACATGCTTCATCTAATTGTAATAAATAAACAAGGTGGATTTTTAGATATTATTCGTCATCTAGCTTTCCAATGCACACAATACATAAGGAAGGAATAAGGAAATCCAAAGGTAGAACCACTTCAACAACAAAGATAAGATGAAAAGGAGTAATCTTGTTTAATCATTTGTATGTGGTTTGATGGGCCCATAAGAATATATAAACTTGATCATCCCAGTTAGTGTGATTGATATTGTAAATATTTATCAATATGTTGCTTAGGATCTTGTTGAAAGCTTTACTAATACCATTATCTTGAGGATGATATGGAGTTGTCTTATGGTGCACAATCATAAACTTGTCTAAGAGGATATATATAATTTCATTGAGGAAGTGAGTGCCATGATCACTTGTTAAAATTAAAGGGCATACTTATCTGGGAATTATATTTTCCCAAAGAAACTTAGTGGTGATTCTAGTAGTACAGTTACATGTGGGCACTAATTCAGCTTAGCATGTGAGGTAGTCATTCATAGTAATGATGTAACATGTGTTGGTTCATCTTAAAATAGGGGTAATGAGCCTATTAAAAATAATAGCCCATTTTTATAAATGTTCATGATCCAAGATTAGATGAAGAGGCATAACATCCCTAAAATTTGGTTTTCCTACTCGCTAATAGATATCACATTAGTGAACATAAGCTTTGGCATCTTTAGACATGGTGGGCCACAATAAACCAGCTAGAATTACCTTTTGTGTTGTTTTACCACCAACATAATTTCCTCTGATGATACCCTCATGGACATATCAAAAGACCTCTTTTCATTCACTCCACATGACACATATATGTAACACCTTATCCCTTCCTAGTTTGTATAGGTCTCTACCAATAAGCTAGAAATGTGGAGCACATACAACTAGTTGATTGTTCTCTTGGGTGATAAGATGGTTTGGCACAAAACCTATTGTAATAAAATCAGATATTTCCTCTAATTTTTTGGGCATGCACGTAACTTGAATAAGTTATACATTAGGTAAATCATCTTTTATAGCATGTGATAGTTCACTAGACTCAACACATGAGAGGTGGTCAGGACCAAAATTCAGTTTAATAGGTTTTATGACCATGAAGAATTGGAACTCTTGAAAGAGAAAAATCCATTGCTAGATTCATCCATGAAACACTATTTTATTCACAAGGTACTTAAGCACCTCATGATCTATAAAGAAGGTGAAAGGAGTGGCTAACAAGTACTAGCAAATTTTTTGAAGTGCATATACCATGGATAAGATTTTCAATTATGTATTAGAGTAAATCCTATCTTTCAGTGTTACCATATGATTATAAAAACATATAGGATGATCTCGATTCCCTTCATTAGGATATGCAAGGATAAAACCCACTACCATGCCAGAAGCATCAACGTGTACATGAAATGGTGTCATCCAATCTAAAAACTAGAGGATGGGTGTAGTTATTAATGTTTCCCTCAAGGTCTCAAATGTTTATTGATGATGTTTGATCCAAAGAGAGAGGCTATTTTATTTGATAAATTCTTCTAATGGATCTGTTATGTTAGCATAACTATGAATGAACTTAAAATAATAGCCTATGTGACCAAGGAAGGTGTGGACCTCATGCTAAGTGGTTGGGGGTGAAAGTTGAACAATAATCACTATCTTGACTAGATCCACAATCAATTCATCTTGATAAATGATGTGCCCTAACAAGATCCCAAAAGGTGTGGTAAAGATACACTTTTTTAGGTTTAAAGAAATCTAAAATTATCGACAGCGTTTAAGCATGAGGTGAAAATTGGCATAGTGGTCATGCACCAATCCATACAAGGTCCAATCATCTAGATAAACTTGAATGAACTTGTGGATGAAATATCTAAAGGCTTCTACCACAACATGAGAGAAGACTGCTAGTGTATTTTTTAACCAAATGATATAACATTGTATGCAAAAGACCCCCATTTAGTGGCAAAAGTGGTTTTTGCCTTATCTTCCTCAGTAATTTGTACTTGATGATAACTTGAAAATCCATCAGTGAAGGTATAGATTTCACAACTAGTGAACCTTCCAAGATATCCTTTTTGAATAGTTTTGGAAATGGGTCTATGACATACACATCATTTAACTATCTATAATCCATTCAAATGCATATTTGTCCATCCTTCTTGATGGTAACCATGGGGCTAACCCATTCATATTCATCAATGGGAGTGATAACCCTAGTGTGAAACATGTCATCAATTTATTTTTTCACATATGCATTTAAATTATGGTTTAATCAATATGGTTATTTCCTAACTGGATGAGTTCCCTCAACTAATTTGATATGCATTTTGAAAAATTATGGATGTAATTATTTCATCTCTATGTATTTATGTGGGAAAATATCTACATACTCCTGTAGTAGTTCAAATATTTTAGCTGATTTTTCTTCAGACTAGTAATTTCCTACACTATCCATCTTAGGGGTGTTTTATGTGATAATATTGTACTAAACTATTTGGAGCGGTGAAAAAAATGGTTTCTACTAGGATTGCATATTATCTCTTACCTCATGTGCCCCGTATTATGTAGGCAAGTTTAAGTGATCAAGTGGCAGTTTTGGGGGATTGGTGCTTATCCCCTCATCATCTTGACATACAACCTTATGCATACACTTCTATATTTATTACCTATGGTTATCTTTAGACTATGATTTGTGTTCAAATTTAGTTATGTTAGGAGTATTAGGTTCTTGAAAGATGGCCAAGTCATCTTTAATTTCACCATGCATGGTCTATATTCTATCTTCAACTAGTGCTTGATCACTTTGTAATGCTTGAGGATCATTTATAAGGATAATTTAAGATCTGATTAGGGTGAAGAGAATGTAAAGGTTTTGAGTAAACCATTTTTGATTCATTCCTAGTTATCCGTATTTAGGTGTGTCTCTTTATGAACATACCATGTTCTACCCCAATCATTTAAAGTGCCATAAAATGCATATACCTAGAAGGATTTTGGTAAAAATGTCTCATCATTATTCCAAATATTCTCACAAGTGGCTAGATGGTTTCCTAAGGACTTAATATCGTTATAATTGAGTGTGACATGAACTCAGTTATCATGGTGAAAGAGATGATTTAACACGACGTGTAATTTTTACCATGTCAACAACCTATATGATGAGTAGACCACTAATAGGTAGCCATTCCTTGTAGTAAAATAGGGATTGTACACATACATTCATCTTCAAAAATATATTAAACCTCTAATTATTGTAAGCACTTCCAGACTTTCATTTGGCCATGAAACCTAGGTGCTTAAACTAACTAGAAGAGTGGTGCATTTATTAGGCATCCAAAAATGAGTCAAATAAACTTATAATGTTTAGATAATTTATGTGTAAATTTGGTTTTTTTACCATGTATATCTCAACCTCATCCCATGAGGTCATATTATCCATGTGCCCAGTGTTTGTAAGTAATGTTGGTGGTGTCAGAGATGAATTACACATCTCCCCAATGAAGAAAACCATTAGGATTAGGATCTACATGTTCATTTCCTTGAGTCATGATGTTATAAATGTGATTGAGGTCCTCATCAGAATCAAATACTTATATAAAATGGGGACCTTGATCATTAGTGAGAGGAATGATTATGCATTGGGTGTCATTCTCAAATCTAATGTATTTTTTCTTAAAATACAAGTCAAAATTATTGGCATAACATTATGGTCGACCCAAAAGAGATTGAAAATCATCAGCTTCAGCTAGTTTAATTACTTTTAAATCACCTTTAAAATGGATACCCATAATGTTAATGGTGGCATCCTTGAGAAATCCTATAAGCACTATTTGAGTCTTGTTGGTCATAAACAAAACATGTGGGGAGGATTGTAAAGTGGGGTTCCCCATCTTCCTCCAAGCATCCTTCATGAGAACATTAACTTCCACACCAATATCCACCAGTATATGTCAGATCATCAAGACATGAATGAATGCATTTACCATGATCTCCTTGTCACATTTGGCATATGTTTGATTATAGGCTTCTTGTCAGTGTGCATGGTTTAAATGATGGTCTTTAATAGTCTTTGTTTCCTATTGTCA